>JAJIZL010051794.1:0-61867 GCA_023969395.1 Amblyomma maculatum
TATCTTGTCCTTTGTCTTCGTGTTCGCGCTGTTTATATTAATAATGAATAAGTGCCAACTCGCCCAACAAAGTATCTTGATGAGGGAGCTTCCCCCATTCGAGAGTGGAAACGAACCAGAATGCGAAAGTGGGCCGCCCAGTAGAAAGAAGACCAAGCCTGAGGACACGCACCTCGACAAACTTGCCGCAGACATAAGGTCTCTTAAGGAACTAATGGAGAGGTCCAACAATAGGCAGGAAAATCTGCAAGTTAGAATGCTACACATGAAGGGCAGCCTAGGTAGTATGGAGCAAACCCTTCTCGCCGCAGGCATAACCGCTACAACCAATGGCTGGAAAAATGGGCAGGGGACACAATAATTCGAGGAGGAAAGATGGCGTAATCTGGCAGTGGAACTGCAGGGGGTTCGTAGGAAAAAGGGCGGTCCTTGAGAAGATAATACAGTCGAGCAAGGAAGCACCCTTGGTAATTGCGTTACAAGAGACCAACGCTAGGCATGTTGGCCTCAAGGGATACAAATGTTTCCGCAGCTCGCTAGGGGACTCGGCTCGGGTGGCTACTATGGTTGAGCACAATACGGTGGTTACTCAACACGAGGTTGATGGGGACATTGAAGCAGTTTTGATTGAAGTCCATTCATGAAATAAGAAAGAGAATCTCTTTGTGCTCAATGTATACAGCCCACCGAAACAAATGAATGCAAAATTCTCGCTCTTATTAAAAAAAAACACTAAAGGTTGCCGGCTGCGAACCACTTCTAATCTGCGGAGACTTCAATGCTTAACACCAGGAATGGGGATATGATACACAATGCCGGAAGGGGAAGGGCCTGCTTGAATCCATATTATCCAATGGGCTGTCTCTAATAACGGATTCAGCGACACTGACGCTCATGGGTAAGAGTGTCTGTAAGGACACTGTTACCCATGCGGTAACAGGATACCCATAAGGATACAGGAAACCCATATGGATTTCGGTACATCAGAGGGGCTGCAGGTAACAAGTCCTGATATTCTCTGACTGAGTGGCAACACGAATTTAATCGGCATATAACGGAGGCCACGGAAGAACAGGCGACGAATCTCCAAGTCCCCAAATTAGACAAACACCTCCTACATCTCCTTAAATTCAAGACAGAATTGGAGAGAAAGTGGAAAACTGAAAAATGGAACAGAAATCTCAGACGAGGGGTTGCTAACCTCAATAAGGAAATTGAACGGTATGCAGCCAAGCTGTCCGAAAGGAGGTGGGCCGAGGTGTGTGATGAGATGAACTTCGACATGGGCCTTCTCAAGACCTGGGCTATCCTCCCAATACCTCATCGATCCCAATAACACTAAGAGACGGACCAGAATAGACCAAATTAAGATCAAGCATAAGTTCCAAAAGGAAACGAGGAGCTGCTAGATGCAATCAGGATGACATATACATGTCAGGATCCCGGCCCCCCTCTACCCTGCTATACCGGGCCCGAGAATAAAGCCATAGATGCTTCAATTGAATTGGCAGAAATTAAGGCGGCCCTACAGAATCTCAAAAAGAGATCTGTTCCAGGGCCAGAAATTTTACAGACACTATGCTTAAAAATCTGGACGAAGAGTCCTTACACTTCATTTGCGAAGTAATGAATTAAATTTCGGAAGGGGCCGAAATCCCGGAGGAGTGGAAAATCTCCAGATTGGTCCTTATTCCTAACACGGACAAGAAACTTGAACTATCCAACATCAGGCCCATATCTCTCACCTCTTGTCTTGGAAAGCTCATGGAAAACGTGGTCCAAATCAGAATCTATGGGCATATGGAAACCAAGCAACTCTGACCAGTGCAGATGGTAGGGTACAGGCCGGGATTAAGCGCGCAGGCTGTCATGCTCAGATTAAAGCACGACATCATGGATGCTTCCGAGGACGATGCATCGTATAGAGCCATCCTGGGACTTGATCTCACTAAGGCATTTGATAATGTTGAGCACAGAGCGGTTCTCGAAGGCCTCAACTCGGCTGGAGTGGGAAGCAAGGGCTTCAACTATGTCAAAGATTTCCTCACCTTCAGGAAAACTGAACTTAGCTTCATGGAACTTAGGTCCAAGCCCATCAGTACCGGGGGCAGAGGAACGCCCCAGGGATCTGTCCTCTCCCCGGTACTCTTCAATTTTTGCAATGAAAGATCTCTCGTTCCATCTTAATAAGATAGAAGGCATCAAACTTAGCATCTATGCAGATGATATAACAATCTGGACCGATGGAGGCTCCAGCGCCGATATATCGCATAGGCTGCAGGAAGCGGTGTATATAGTTGAAAACTACGCCCTAGGTAGAGGACTATCTTGCTCTCCTCACAAACCAGAACTTTTCTCAATGTGCAGCAAATCACAAATAACCAGAGAATCCCGGCTACCGCGCCTACGCAAATCAGTGGAGGTGGGAAGGAGCAAGGTACCGAGAGTCAGCACCATTAGGATCCTGGGGTATTTCATACAGCAGAATAGGAAAAACACCGCCATCCTGAAAAAACTTGAGACGTATGTCGACCAGGTAACAGGGATATTTAGACGAATCTCTCTCAGGAACAAAGGCCTCAGTTAACACTGCCTAATAAAACTGCTTCGTGCCTTTGTAATCAGCAGGATAGCTTATGCCACTCCCTTTCTCGATCTAAATCCTGGTGAAGTAGAGAAGTTAGAGAAAATGATCAGAACGTCATTCAAAAGGGCTTTAGGCATCCCCCCCAACCCGTCGACCGAGAAGCTTCTAGCCATGGCAATGCATAATACCTGGGAAGAGATTGCTAAAGCGGTCAGGGAGGCCCAGATTTGGCGGCTCAATTCCACAGTAGTGGGCCGAAAATTACTGCAAGAACTACAGCTTCAGTCAGTGAGCCACCCTATGTCGCTGATTTCCTGGAGCTTGAGACGCCGAAACTATTCAAAATTGCACCGATCCCTGAGAATATGCACCCGATTCATGACAAGGAACGAAGACAGCATAAAGCAAAATTTATTCAAAGCATACTAATAAACAACCCTTCTCAGGAATCAGCCTATTGCGATGCTGCCTGCGGGCTAGAAGGGGCCGCGGTCATAGCAGTGGTAGATGGGAACCCCTCCCAGAAAGTAATTGGAACCATTAATACGCGTAACGCTTTATTAGCTGAAGAGGCTGCGATAGCGCTAGCATGTGCAAGCACTAAAGCCAGAACTATCCTTTCAGATAATAAGGCGGCTGTTAGGAACTTCGGGAAAGGCCTAATTTCCAAGCAGGCGGCCAGTCTACTGAGAAAGCACCGGCTAAACCGGGAGGTTTCAGTCATCTGGGTTCCATCTCACGAGGGTCTACCAGGCAATGAGGCTGCCCACCGCCTCGCTCGAGATGTATACACCAGAGCGGCCATAGAGACCCCGCTACCCGGAGACAAAGACGCCCTCATCACCTACAATGAGCTCTCTGAGACTCCCAGACTAAACAGAAGGATCTATCCACCACCAGATAGGTCCCTAATACCCTCAGAATGCAGGGCCTGGCGAAAAGTTCAGGCCAATCGTTTCTTTCATCATTTTACTCTGCATAATGAGTTTACAGGGGACCCAGAGGCTTGCAATCTCTGCAACGCATCTCTGAGTCAAAATCACCTAATCTGGCAATTCCCCGATTCTCCGGGAGCTAAAGAAACTGATCCCCTTCCTCAAATTACCTGGGAGTCCTACATCCGCAGCCCAAATGTGGATGAACAAAAGATCGTCCTACGCCTGGCGGAGGAGGCTTACTTGAAGACCTTCTCTGCGGCCACGGCCCAGGAGAGCCGGCAAGGAGACCCTCCCCCTGGCTGAGCCCCTGCCCCGAGGTCCATGTCGGTGTAAATAAAGTCTTCTCACTCACTCACACAAACAAGAAGTAAATTAAGCTACTGCAAGCAACCAGAAGCAACCAACAGCAGCATGCGTGCTTTCTCATTACTCCAATGTAGATTCTGCAGTGCTCTTTAATTTTCCGTCTATTTTCTTTCACTAGGATAACACTGTGTGTCAGATGGGTGTGTTCAATGCGAAAACTACTAAATTAATATTTTGATGAAAGGTTTTTAATTACAGGATAATTTTTATTCCCTATTGAAACCTTTTACATAGTGTAGTTTGTCGTTTATTTCAATGGTAAGCGAAGGAATATACTGGTATTTGAGCATACTTTCGGCGTCCTCAGGCGTGGTTTAGCAGCGAAAACACTGTAAACAATGATGAAAGGAATTTTCAATTTTCTGGCTATCTAATATTATGGTTTGACCAACTTTAGCTTGGGCTAAACTTTGCTTTCTCTTAGTAAGTTACCGCCAAAATCTACTGGGAGTAGTATTTAAACATGATCGAAGTGTGATAGATTGAATGTCTTTTTGAATGGGAAGGCTCATGGCCAAGGATGGGCGTAAAGGGGAGTAGACAGAATCTTCATTGTTTAGGTCGTCACTGAAATCATATTGCTCTAACCAGGCCACTAAGGGTGCCATACTTGGCAAATATCATCTTTGTGTTAGCATCAGTTTCTGGAAGGAAACGGTAGTTCAGGCGGTAGGGTTTGATCTCGGAGCGTCCAGCAGAAAAAGCGGGGCAATCCCAGAGTAGATGAGATATGCCGCCGCACGTTGAAGTCGTACAGTGGGGGCATGTAATCATTTCTTCAGCATACTTACGCCAGCTGGTAATAATACGTGGTGTGTAAGCCGCATGGGCGATGAGCTTATTCAAAAAGATTTCTTGTCTTCGGGTGAGGTGGGTTTTTCGCGTAAAAGGTGGATCTGGTGTGACCCCCTGCATGCGATGCTGACTAAGGCTACGAAGACTGGTCCTAGTATAGTGCATAAGAGCAAGAGAAGGGATGTGCTGCCCGCCCAAGGTCGAGTAAGGATGAAGAGAGGGGGATGGGGAAGTATATGTGGACATCCCGACTGCCAAGGCAGCCGCGGCGTTCGCCGCAGCATTGCCCCTGATTCGTCCGAGTGACCTGGGGTCCACTGAATAACGACAATTCTGGTCGTGAGTTGGTGGCGTTTAAGGAGGCGCTGTATGGCCGTAGCAGTTGCATCTTTTGAACCCGGAGTAGCGATTTCCTTGTAAGCTTCATAGGAATCAGTAAGAACACGTATTGAACCAGTTCCGGTGCAAGGCACTCCTGACAAGGCTCCCCAAATCGCGAGGAGTTCAGCATGAAGAGGGGCACCTTGAGGTAGGTGGCAGGCATAAGCGCCTGAAAGGGAAGGGTTGTCATCGCATACCGAGCCCATAGATGCAAATTCGCTTTTAATTGAAGCGTCGGTGTATATGTCAGTCGTATCAAGGATTCGCTCTTGTCGGTGATGGGCAGCGAGGAGCTCCCGGCGAATGACAAATTCTCGGTTTATAGGTCGGCGATGGAGGCGTGTGACTACTGGCATCTCCCAAGGGGGAAGAGATGCATATAGGGATGACGTTTTGTCATTACGCTGTTCATCCCAGGCCAGCAGGCGACGCCCTTGAACAGTGTTCTCTATACGTATTCGATGACGCGTCTGTGACTTGGAAACGATGGTAGCGAGCGGTGGAAGAGCGGCCAAAGGCTCAAGTTCAGCTATAGGAGTGTGCGTACGTAGACCAGTAATAGTTGAACGCGATGAAGGCGTTTCACCTTAGCGAAGTCAGTCTTTGACAGTTGGAGGACGGGTGTGCCATAGAGGATTTTTCCGACCGCCGCTCATCGCAGGGCAGGCGTGTTGCTGCGCACCAGGACAGGCGACGAATAGTGTGTAGTAGTGCTGGCCAAAGGCATTGTAGCTGATGAACCCATTTCTGGGGACTGTTGTAGCTTGACATGAGCAGGCCAAGAATGCGGATTTGCCCATTTGAGGAGTTGATGGTGTTGCCTCCGATGTGAAGATGGATCTGCATAGTGGGGTTTGTTTTATGTTTTCCGTCGATACTAGTCAATTCTCTTTTATGAGGAGCGAGTTCGAGGCCAATTTTGGTTAGTGTATCTTCAAGACAAAGAAGGGCCGCCTGAAGTCCAATCTGCATAGAATATTTGTCTACGTAATCCGCTGCCTCAGTCCAGGCAGTAATATCATCGGCATATATAGCGAATCTCGCGCTTGTGGTGAGTTCAAGATTATCGGCGACGCTTGTCATGGCCAAGTTGAACAATATGGGTCCGAGAATGGAGCCCTGAGGTACACCCCTATCCAAGTGATAGGTTTTGGGCAGCCATCCCGGAGCTTTGCCATGTAGCTGAATGGGTCTAGATGTCGAAAAATTGCCGATACAGACTTGGGCACGAGTACTAGGAAACGTTTGGTGAGTTCCTCCACGATAACCTCATGGCGAACATTTTCAAAGGCTTTGTGTATATCGACAGCCAAGAGATAGTCAGGTAGCGCTTTACGATGAGCTCTATTCAGAACTCTTTGCAAAAGCCAAAGGCAGTCATGAATTCCGAGGTTAGGGCGGAAGCCGGCTTTAGCTGGATGAAATCCAGGACATATTCAAGACGTATTCAATGTAGGGACTAATTCGGGTATGCAGCAGGCGCTCGATGAGTTTACAGAGATGTGAAGTCAAGGCGACTGGACGCAAATTACTAGGAAGTCGAGGGTTTTTGCCATGTTTAGAGAAAGGAAAAATAAGAGAAAGCTTGAGATCATCCGGTACCGTTCCAGTTTCCCAGTAAGAAATAATGATGTCGAGAAGGGCATTCTGGGCTGCCGAGTCGAGATTGCGAAGCTCCTGCCAACTGACTCGGTTTTGCCCGGGTGTGGCGCGAGCTCGGCCTCTTCCGAGGGCTGCTTGCAGTTCTCCCTTAAAGAATGGGTGATTCAGGTCTGTATCAGGGTTTCTGACTGGGAAAATGGAAACTGCTGGTGGAGGCGTCAGGCTGGCGTGTGGGAAAAAGGTGAGTATAACCTCATCTTCTACATCAGCCGGGTTGCCATTAAGAAGGAGCTCGGCGAGAGGTGGGGCCCCGCGTGCCTTGCCATTTAGGACACGAAAGATGCGCCAAAGTTGTGATAGGCTCGGTACTTGTCCAAGACGGTCGCATGCAGAGTGCCAAGCCTCACTTTGCAGGTGAAGCCGGTATGCCCGGATAAGCTTGAATTGTCGTCGAAGAAGTACGAGATCTTTGTGACGTTTTCCGCGAGTCTAAAAACGTTGCGTGAGGTGATCTGCGCGATGCCAAAAGTTATCCAGGTGAGCATCTATGCCAACTGTGGAATCGTTACAGGGAATATATTCGAGAGCTTTAGTGTGGTCATCTCGGCGCATAGATAGGAAGGAGTCAATATCCGAGAAGAGGGTGGTAGTATTGGCCTGAAACTTGTCCCAGTTGAAAAAGGAACGTGTTGTCCGAACGCGAAGGCGTTTACGATTGAGAGTGAGCAAGATGGGCAAGTGATCACTACCTCAAAATTTAGAAAGGACGTCCCAGCGCTGAAGAAGACGCTGTGATGAGAATGTAAGGTGGAGTCTAGTGTCCGCTCGAGAGGGATGGAGACCGATACGGGTCGGCGTGTTAGGTTCGTTGCACAACGTAAGAAGAGTTTGATCGAGGGCGTCATATAGGTGTTTACCACGTTGATTAGGCTGAGATGAGCTCCAGGCTGCGTGATGTGCATTGAAATCTTCGCCGATAAGAATAGGATAAAGGTGTGCTGCGTTTTCAAGGTCAGGGATCCAGGTGCGTGGTTCTGCCATGACGTTACTGGGCCGGAAATATGCCGATGTCACGACGAAAGGCTTTTGGCCAGGGGGAAGATTTTTACTGCAACAATCTCCCGAGTGGGAGAGCAAAGGGATTTAAGCGAGAGCTGACTGGAAGGACAATCGTTTCGGATCAAGACGGGCGCCTGTTCATCTGAACGGCCGTTTTTATGTTGAATAGTCGGTGTCTGGTAAGTGCAGTAACCGGGAATTTTACAAGGAGCGCGCGTTTCTTGAAGGAGTATAAAAGGGGGACGGCGCTGAGGCACAAATGTACGAAGGGTAGGACCGTTCTGATTGAAGCTTCTGCAGTTCCATTGAAACCCGTAATTTGTATTATTCGTTGTGCCCACAGAGCGTGTGACAGTTACTGCGGCTTTCCCTTCCTGTGAACCAATTATTATTATTATTATTCGTTCTTTGCAATTAACATTTGTGCTAACACCGCATTAATAACAGTTGTTTCACGAAAAGAGCAAGGCGCAGTATTTATCACACTTGTTTCTGTGGACACTTGACCGCGCCATAAGGAAACAGAGGAAGGTGGGAGTGAAAGTGGAACGAATGAAAGAGGAGCCATAGTGGAGGGCTTCGGAGTAATTTCGACCACATGTGAATCTTTTAACGTGCGCTGGCATCGCACCGCACACGGACGCCTCTTCGTTTTGCCTCCATCGAAACGCAGCCGCCACGGTCGGCATCGACCTCGGTTGATCCGGCATAGTAGTCGGGCATCTTGCCACTGCAAGATCGCGGCGGGCATTATATCTTGAAAGCCGGTCGTACAAATTCTGCCCTACCTACGAAGTCTAAGTTAGCCCTTGAAGCGTATAATTTTACAGATGAAAAGAGGCGGCATCCGTGTGCTGTGCCATGTCAGTGCATGCTAAGATCCCTAAGTGGTCGAAATTACTCCGCAGCCCTCCACTACGGCACCTCTTTCTCTCTGTCCACTTTTGGTCCCACCTTCTACCCTTCCCTAACGGCTGGGGTCTGGTGCCCAGAGTCATAGCCTCCTTTAACTATCTGTGCCTGTCAACGCTGCGCGCGAACGATACAGCAGCGCCTTCGGGTAAAGTTGCCCGGCGCTGCCGCTCCCCTTGTTGAGGGCGCCACGGACGTTGGTGATTTATAAAGGGACAGGAGAAAGGATGCACATAAAATCCTACAGGCCGATTACCATAACATCTGTTATGTACAGGTTGGCCATGCAGGCGGTGAAATTAAAGGTCCAAGCATGGGTAAAAAGCAACAAGATACTCGGAGAACTTCAGAACGGCTTTAGAAATGGTAGGCGCTTAGATGATAGTCTGTTCGTGCTTAACCAATGCATCGAAATATCTAGAGTGGAAAATAATTGACCTTTGAATTTGGCCTTCCTAGACATAAACGGGGCGTACGACAACGTAAGCAGGGAACTCCTGTGGAACATATTAAAAGAAGAAGGTATCGGTTATGAGATAATAGAGTTCCTACAGGAAATATACCGGGATAACAAAGTAGAAATTACGTGGGAAGGGATAAGAAGTAGGGAAGAAGTCAAAGTATGCAAAGGATTAAGACAAGGCTGTCCTCTATCACTGCCGCCGTTCATGCTTTCTATGATAAACCCGGAACGGAGGCTACAAGACAGTAACCTAGGTTTTAACATGTCATATAGATTAGGTGGAAAAGCGGTAGAGCAGCGCAGCCCCGGTTTGATGTATGCAGACGATATTGTGCTGCTAGCTGAAAGTCTGGAAGAATTGCAAACTCTAGTTAGGCATTGCGGAGACGAAGGGGACGCTCTATAGCTTCAGTTTCAGCGCAGTTAAGTCGGGCCTGATGATTTTCAACGGCTCAACTGATCAGGGTCTTAAAATACAAGGCCATGAAATACCTAGGGTAGCAGAATATAAATATCTGGGGGTATGGGTAAACGAAGGATTGGCATACATTGGAAAGCATGAACAATCACTTAAGGCCAAATGGCGAAGGAATGCCAGGATAATGAAGCATAAGGCATTGTGGGGATACAATAGGTATGAGGTTTTGAAGGGTATTTGGAAAGGAATTATGGTGCCCGGACTTACTTTCGGAAATGCGGTTTTGTGCCTAAAATCAGAGGTACAGTCGACATTAGAAATAAATCAGAGATCCGTTGGACGATTAGCACTAGGTGCCCACGGCAAAACTACAAATCAGGCGGTACAGGGAGATATGGGCTGGGCATCTTTCGAAGGTACGGGAAGCTCAGAGCAAAATATTATATGAGGAATGCCTGAGGAAATTGGACAGTAACAGATGGGCAGCTAAAGTATTTAAATACCTGTACTTAACAAGCGTTGACTCACCATAGAGGAAAAGAACTAGGAAACTAACTAGTAAGTATGCTTGTCACACGGATGGAGAAATAAAGAGCATTAAGTAACAGGTGAAAAACACAGAAGGTAAAAATTGGATAAATTCGATGGAAAAGAGACAGAGTGTGGAATTATACCGAAAGTAGAAAATGCAGATCAGGAAGATTTCTTTCATAACTCAAGAGGCAGTGCCCTACTTTTTGAGGCTACATCAGGGTGCCTTAGAACACGCAGCTACAAAAAGAAATTTAACAATGGAGATGACGCATGTGCTGTATGTGGTAACTCCAGTGAAAGACGTGACCATATTATACTCGAATGTAATAGTATCCATCCGGAAGTTGATGTAGGCGCAATCACTGTTCCTGAAGCTCTGGGGTTTAGAGATACCAGTGGCCGGGTGAATAAACCTGCGGTGGAAACTAACAAAAAAAAAACGACTGGAAGACTGGTGGCTTAAAAGCAGAGAAGTGACATAATGTTAGTAATGCAGAAACAAAACTTTAATAAATAGAATGATGGTTTAGTTAACCAATCTAAATCTATTAATAAGATATAGGGAGAAAATGAGCATGATAGCTACTGCTACCACCTTGTTACAAAGGGGACGCTCCTATATTCCATCCATCCATCGAGGTGCACGGGTACGAACGTCGGTGAGAGCCCTTTTATTGGCTCGCGGGATAACTGATCCTAAGGAAGAATTGTGTATATTCAGCATATTTACTTGTTTCAGAATATTCAGCATATTTCAGCATATTTACAGCATATTTACAGCCTATTTACCTCTAAGCACAACAAGTGATTGTGATACTTGTTAGGCAATGACACCAACGATATGACATTTTATGTTAGGCAGTTTCAAGAAATTGCGCATGGCTCAAAAAATTGCAAGACTGCTGCGCTTGCGCCAATGGCAATAGAAAAATTACAATGCTAGTCTACGCTGCTGTAAAACAAAATTGAAGAAGAAAGGCACCAGCATTCATTTACTCATTACACAACAGCAGTTTTGCTACAAAAGTACCAGAAGTGGTGTGATGAATAGTTGCCACAAGCAGGGCAAAATGTTCACGGTGACTGCTGTCACTGATAGGGCACTTCAGAACCCAGCTTGATTTGCAGATTATTGGAACAACAGCATCGCAGTATGCCATCGAGATCTGTAAGAAGAACAATTTCGGTATCAGATTCAATATAATAATTCAGCGCGTCGTACAAACATTTTTTTTTTACTTCAAAAACAAGGAAGACAAATATACGCGTTGCATCTTTCTGTTTTGATAACTTCAAAGTAATCGTCACAATAGGTAAAGCTTGTGTTTTTATTTTATCACAGAATTGCGCAGTTAGCGAAACAAAAAATACATGTAACATACCACACAGACGAGTTAACCAGGGAGGAAGTTAGCACCGTAGTCGATAAAATACACGTGCATATTTAATATTTTTATTGCCTTACTGACGCGTAATAAACACATTTTCTGGTAATGTCATTACTTTTCAGAGGCCCTAATGCGGTTGAGTACGAATTTTGCGGTTTCCGATGCTAGAGAGGGACACAGCGGTTTAGTTGAGAAGGGAAACTAATATAGGCTTTTCACGATTAGGTTTAACTCACTTTACAGTAGTCATCTTCACAATAGGTAAAGCTTGTGTTTCTATTTTGTCACAAAATTTCGTAATTAGCGTACACTGCGAAAAAAAAAACTGCGCAGGAGCACATCCAACACACTACGCAGATGAGCTACGCACGGAAGCAATTAGCATTTCAGTCGAGAAAACACACGTGCATATCTAACATTATTATTGCAGTATTGACGCCTAATAAACACAGTTTTTGGTGCTGTCACTATGTTTCACAAGCCTCAAAGCAGATGAACACTACGCAGCGATCGCCGGAAGGATAAAGCAAAACTGGCACTTACCAGTTGGTGCAATGCTGTATTCCTGCGGCACCCGAAGGCCGATAAAAGTAGATGCATGACCTTGCACACTGCAAAACATTCCACGAAACAGCGAGAGAGGGAAAGCGCGTGGCTATGCGGACCACTTTGCAACACGGCGCACCCGGCACTCGCCTGGCAAAGGTGACCCTACGTCGTTTTCGCCATCTCTCGGCAGCCAGCGGCATAACTTCTCAACGGATGAGGAGCGGCGGCGACGGCCGCGGAGCGCAGAGTTACCAGGCACAGAGAGTAGAAAGGAGGCTATGCCAGAGGGTAACAGATACTGTTCCTTTCCTGTAAGTCATTTATTATTTCAGATGTATTCCCTGTCACCGCGTGTTTGAGGTTGTTGCTGCGACTGAAGGAAAAAGTAAAAGAAAATGCACTGGCTCTGTGAGCGTGGCTGCTCCTACCCTGATGGGGCTAACCCAGGTAGATCGCCGCTTGCGGTGGGGGCTAGCCGGCGGCAACATTTTTATCTGTTGTAGGCCGTCATTGCATCCACCACCGCTTAGGTTGTAGACAACGGCTGTTGCGGCGCACGTCTTTCTCTCCATCTTTTCTTCTTCTCTATTTTCACTTCTATCCGCACGAGGCCACGGAGGTGGCTCAGTTACAGAGCCAGTAGCAGGCCCATGCATATTCTTCTTCCTACAGCCATAACATAACTCTGCGTAATCAGAGACTTGAGAAGAGCGCTCCATGGCGTGAAACACTCTTCAAAGTTGTCGATTACTCTGCTTGGAGGACATACGTGTCCGCTTAGAGCTCTGTGTTTTTATCTTGTTTCGCCTATTTACGGTCGTTTCGTGTGGGTAGGACAGTGCCCTCCGTAAGAACGAATGACGAAGACTCCCCTGTGGAGCGATTTCCGCCTCGGTGGGCCCTTTATCAAGTAAGAAAGTCCAACCGGATCCCTCAGGCGCAGGCTAGGCTTAGCTCGGCGTTGCCGAGCGAGGCTGGGCTACGCGCCTGCATGGATTCTGCTCCGCCGACAACAGCTGTGCGGATTTCCGCTGTGTTACAACCTGGCGCAACATCCACGTCCACGCAATCATCAACGTCTACATGCCCCCAGTCGGCTTCGTCTTCGGATGGAACGACTTCGGCTTGTCCCGTGGATTGCTCCGCCGCCTCTGTGCCTGTAACCAACGTTGCCTGTAACCTTCCCTCAAGGAACTGTGCCCGTCGCGCCGATTCAGTCTTCCCTTCCAAGGCCAACTACAGCGTGTCAGCCCCTTACACCACCACAGATGCCGCCAGTGAGTCGAGCCTCGCTTCCACTTGCTGCTAACTCGTTCCGCGTCACCATCAAGCTTGCATTGCGCTTTGATATAACGACTATCCCTCCCCGGTGTGTCCAAGCCACAATTGACCAAGTTCTAGGTTCTACTAACTACTGTGGATTTGTCGTCCATCGCCCATCGAACACCATTACGGTGAACTTGCCATCCTTGGTGGACGCCCAGAAAATGTGTGCAGTTACTCAAATTCCCTTGGATGCAAATGAGCATGTCCCAGTTCAAATATATTTTGCCTCTGTCCCTGACACCCTCCGCTGCGCCGTTTACCATGTTGACAGCAGAAGTCCTTCCGAGGAGGTGCGAGCAAACATTCGCTGTTCAACTCACTCAGTGTTGCAAGCACGGCCTCTGGGGCGCAGGGGTTCGTACCTACTCACCCTACAAGGCCCGCTGACTTTGCCTGAGTACCTAACCTATTATGGTGCGATTATCAAACCACAGCCCTTCCGACCTCGTCGTATATTTTGTTATCACTGCCATAAAGAAGGGCACATGCAAAATGCCTGCCCTAATCCGGCAGCTGGGGCCGACATGAATGAACCAATAGCGCTTTGTGCCCTATGCAAATCGGCGGACCATGACATGCGCTCCCCCCTTTTCCAAAGAAGAAGCGAACGAGGCCGTCGCGCAAGCCGCCTGGAAAAGAAGATATTCCTACAAGTAATCGCTTCGCTGCTCTTACATGTGATGAAACCGACTTCCCTGCACTTCCTTTACTTAACCCAACTGCTCATCATACGTCTTCTCAGCATGATTCATACACACAAGCGACCCACCCTCGTGGATCAAATGGTACACCAGAACGGCCAGTGCACCAGTCACATGTGGTTGCCGCAGATGAAGACGCTGTTTTAGACAATGCCATTGCAGAGGCTCGCCAACGTCTAGACGAACTCACCCAGCTCCGAGAACAGCGTCGCTCTCATCCCTCTCGAAGAAATATAATACCTCGTGATAAGATTTCAAATGAATCACCTCCAATGAGCATCAAACCACAATCACGTGCAGACAACACGTTAACCCCGAATACTGCGACAGTGGATAAAATATTAGCCCTTGTGGAGCAGGTGACCTTCCTCATCGTAGAAGCTCTTCGGCCTCGCAATGGATAATGGACTGTCTCTGGTGGTGCAGTGGAATTGTCGAGGCTTTGCGAATAAGGCCTCTGAAGTGAACATCCGTCTTCGCGACAAAAAGCTAAAGGCGTGGGCCTTCTTACTTGAAGAGCATAACTCACTTCCTCGCCTTTCAGGATTCTGCGCTTACCATTCACCTTCCATTCCTGATCGCCGTTGTATCACCTCTTCCCACAGCCCAGGTAAATCTGCAATTTATATTCACACTTCAGTTCCCCACACACCAATCGACCTTTCACGCTGGTGTAACACACGCCAAGAGGTGGTAGCACTCCCAGTGAAGCCTGTACGCGCGCCACTTATACTAGTTTCCTTTTATGGCCGTCCTGGTTCCGCATCTTCTAATCTTGGATGGGTTCGTTTTCTGCTTTCTACCTACTCAGGTACCTCTATTCTAGTCGGTGGAGACTTTAATGGCGCACACACCTCGTGGGGTTACCCATCGGATTCTCCCAGGGGTGCACACATCCAGGGAAGCTTTTCAGATAATTCTTTTCATCTTTTAAACCACCCGCATACATGTACCCGTCCACGAGGTGGGCCTTATTCACTTGATTTGACTTGGTGGTTAGGCCCTGGTAGCCCTCGTTGGGCTGTCGAACCAGATAACCGGGGTAGTTATCACAGTCCTATCTTTATCTCTCTCACTCCTTCGCGGATACGTAAAATACGCCGTAGCGTACGAATAACATCTTGGGACTCTGTACGCGCAGACAATCGCTTATCTGATTTAACCCCATCATCAGCGTTGTCTACTCTCTCTGCTGTTCTTGCGTTCCACACGATTACCACCACTGTAAATGAAGACGAGCCAAACCCGGACATCCACCTCCTGAATCTTTGGGCTCTGCGTCGCCAGGCAGATCATTATGCTGCTCGTAACCCCGATGACCCATCGGCTATCCCCGCTCTTCACCGGGCTACCGCGCGTGCGAGGCGGTATGAAATGCGTCTTGGAAGGCAACGTTGGGCTTCATGGTGTGAGCGCCTGTCCTCCAAGCAGAGTAATCGACAACTTTGGAGAGTGTTTCACGCCATGGAGCGCTCTTCTCAAGTTTCTGATTACACAGAGAGCATTCGCCTTGCTATGAATGTAGATGAGGACACATTTGCAAAACAGGCGGCCAAGCAGTTTTTTCCCCACTATGATTCCACCTCAACTTCTCCACATTGCTTACCGGTTACCGAAATCCCCGATGCGATTACTTCTGACCTAACCATGGCAGAGCTGCTGGCCTCCATTGAAAGCCTCAAATCTAACTCTGCTCCCGGGCACGACGGCATACCTAACTCCTTATTCCGCAGTTTAGAAGGGACTGCTTTGCAGGCCCTGCTTGATACATTCAATCACGTGTGGCATTCTGGTGTCATGCCGGACGAGTGGAAGCATTTTATTGTTGTTCCAATACCGAAGTCAGGTCATCCTCCGGTATCTCTCTCGGCCCTTCGTCCAATCTCCCTGACGCCAACAATCTGCAAGCTTTAAGAAAACATTCTTGCCACTCGCTTATCGTGGTGGTTGGAATCCCATGATTGTTATCCAGAATCCCAAATTGGCTTCCGCCCGCAAATAGGAACGAAGGACGGCCTTGCTACTTTGGCTGCTGACGTGCTTCACCACTCTCCGCACAGTCATCTTGCTAGAACTGTGATCGCTACAGATACAACAAAGGCATATGATAACATCCTTCACTTAGCCATTCTCGCCTCCCTACAAACCCTTGGTCTTCCTCACAGGTTTCTCCTCGCCATTCACGCCTTTCTAACAAATAGAACATTCAGTGTGCGTGTCCATGGAAAGCGCTTTGGTCACTTCCCCTGAAACAGAGGAGTGCCCCAGGGCTCCGTTCTCGCCCCTACATTATTTAATGTGGCCTTCATTCCACTTATTCGAGCCCTACAGGCCATCCCTTCTATACGCGTGCTTGCGTATGCCGATGATATAACCTTATGGTGCTGTCACCCAGATACGTCTGTCCATCAGGCGGCCCTCCAGCATGCGCTGGATGTATTGACATTTCGCCTCCCTCCTTTGGGCCTAACTCTTTCGCATACAAAATCCTGTTTCATTCGAATTCGAAATAAAGCTGGCTTACGGAAAGCTCCCACTATAAATTTTATGATAGATAAGGCCCCAATTCCTCAGGTACAAACCGTTCGCATTCTTGGTCTTCTTCTTCATTCCTCTGGGACTGGCACCCCGTGGCTGACAGCCATCCTTAAGACCGCTCACGCTACTTTAGGTCTCATTCGTCGCATAGCTATGCGCTATGGCGGCGCGCGTGCTCACACGGCCCGCCAGCTTGTTCGCTCTGTCCTCCAGCCACGTATAATACACCAGGCACAGTTTCAACGTCTCACCCGCAGACAGTGGGACTCCCTTGATGCCATCAATCGTGAGGCTATGCGTGCAATAATGTATCTTCCCGCAAAACACCCATACCAGTACTTCAGGAGTATGCCCAGCTAAATACGCTCACTGAACTCGTTGATCAGCGGATGGCAAACGGAGCTCGCCAACAGTCTTTACAACTACATCATTTAAAGACACTACCTCCATGGTCGTACTGCCAGCTCACGGACAATCGCCCCACTGCTTCCCCGTCGGTATCATCCGCACATCAGCCTGAAGGGTGCATATTTATATATCGATGCATCACATACTGCAGAGCGAGGAGTTACTTCTGTGTATAGTCCTTCTCATCCGCATCTCAACACTCACGCGACATATACCGCGGATACGTGCACCCCCCTGGCACTGGAACTTCAAGCAATTTACAATGCTATACATTCGCTTCCACCAGTTCCTACATTCAATGCAGTTCATCTCTACACAGACTCTCTCAGTGCCCTTAAACAGCTTAAGGCCGTTCGACGCACATTCCAAATAACACAGTCCATACATTTGCTATGTTCAAAGCACCCATGTCCTATTCGCATACACTGGATTCGCGGCCATGCTCGCGATCCACATAACCAACGCCTAGAGGAGGCGCTGACATAACATACAAGCAGATGCTATGACGCATATAAACACATCAGACTATCCACCACATTCCCCTCTTCCCCCAGATCCGTTCCTGTTCCACGTTTCCGATTCGCAATTTCTGCGCCAGCGAACACGCGCTCTCATTCCTCCGTGTTCGCACCCTCTCCCCCGTAGTCTTACTCGACAGGAGGAGGTGACAGTGCGCACAGTGCGCCGCCCCGCCGGGGTGGCGCAGGGGTAAGACGCCCGACTACTGTGCCGGAGTTGGGTTCGAACCCGACCACGGCTCTGCGTTTCGATGGAGGCGAAACGAAGAGGCGTCCGTGTGCTGCGTGGTGTCAGCGCACGTTAAAGATCCCCAGGTGGTCGAAATTACTCCGTAGCCCTCCACTACGGCTCCTCTTTCCACTTTCACTCCCACCTTCTTCCCTTCCTTTACGGCGCGGTGGCGGTGTCCACAGAAAACAAGTGAGACAGTTACCGCGCCGTTCCCTTCCTATAAACAAGTCAGAAAAAAAAAATCAGTGCGCCGGATCCGGGCAGGGGCGGCTCTTACCCCATCTGTTCGACATCGATGGCGGTAAAAAGATCTACCAGTGACTGACAGGGGCCCTCACTGTGAGACTCCACCTGACGTCTGCGATGTGCGTCACTTGTTGTAGACGTGTCCATCAACAAGGCACATTAGGCAACGAATAATCATGAAGGTGGGCCTGCGGTGGAATCGCGATAGTGGTTATGAGAAATGGACAATGGACAATCGCAACCTTCTCGAATACATAAGCACAACTGGACTGCACTCCTTCTTTTAACTTTCTATCTCCTGCATCCCATTCCCCCTTTCTCAACTTATGCCTTGTGGCAAACTCTTCGAAAAAAAAAAATAACTGAGCCGCCTCCGCTGCCTCATGCGGACAGAAGAGAAAATACAGAAAAAGAAAAGAAGAGGTAGGGCAAGACACGTGTCGAAACAGACGTCGTCCACCACCGAAATCATAGCGGCGAAATAATGGCCTACAACAGATAAATATACGGTGGCAGGACAGCCCCCGCTGTAAGCGGCAGTGACCTTCTAGTACCAGCCCCATAAGAGACTGATTTATTTATTTATAGGAAGGGAAAGGCGCGGTAACTGTCTCACTTGTTTTCTGATTTAACTGATTTATTTATAGGAAAGGAAAGACGCGGTAACTGTCTCACTTGTTTTGTGTGGACACCGCTACCGCGCCGTAAGGGAAGGGAATAAGGTGGGAGTGAAAGTGGAAAGAGAGAAAGAGGAGCCGTAGTGGAGGGCTACGGAATAATTTCGACCACCTGGGGATCTTTAACGTGCGCTAACATCGCAAAGCACACGGACGCCTCGTCGTTTCGCGTCCATCGAAACGCAGCCGCCGAGGTCGGGTTCGAACCCGGGAACTCCGGCACAGTAGTCGGGCGTCCATAAGAGAGAAGCACACAACACAGCGTTGTGTTATGTGCTTGTCTCTTTGTCTGCATTAGGGCCAAGAGCCACTATACACCCCCGTTTGAGGCTTCCTGTGAGAAATGAGATAGTTTTGCGCCATTCAGCATTGCGTGTCGAATCCAGAACGCTAGAGGGTTGGATGATTTGATTTCAGAGCACCCTTCAAATTCCAGCCACTGTACGTCAAGTTCCGAAGCTGCTAGAAGCACATGCCGCCATGGTCGCGCCGGCGGGCTCCGGAAATTTCGACTATACCTAGGGTACTTTAACGTGCGCTGACATCGGAAAGCACATGGCTCCTTGCTTTTCGCCACCATCGAAAATAGGACAGTCCCCACCACAACGAGATTCCGCAGCCTTGCCCACAGTATTCCAGCACCCTAACCAGTGCACTACAGCAACGCAAGTTACTCTTTGGCGCCAGAGTTAGCGTTTTATGCTCTTTAGAAGGCCTGAAAGCCAACTCGATCTACTACTAAATGTCATTCCTTGCGCAAATGACTGCAAATCGTACTCTGACATTGTGTCCCGGTCCTATTTCGACATCGCCTCAAGGATGCCTAAAAAAATTCCGAGAGCACTGCATGATGTGGCCTGAAGAAATACGTAAGTCTGAGCGTTGCTGTGGTGTCTGCGAGACGTGCCAGTAAAATACACCGTGTGACAAATGCTGCTACTTTTTTTCCCTGTCAATAATTATCGAACGCCGCTGAACTTTGATGCGTTCGACGAAACGCTGGTTGTGTTCGCTTAACGGGCGCGCGATGTACAGTATGCAGAACCAATGCAGAAGCGTTTGCTTTTCTCTACTGCGTTTTCTGCCGTGTTCTCGTAATTTTAATGCTATAGCCTTAACGGCTCATTATGTCGGCTACTATTGTGTCACACGTTTCTGTATTACTATAGGTAATGAGACATGATATAAGGTTCAAGCAGCAATTTAGAAATTTTAGTATGCTGGAGTCTGCTCAAAGAAACTGATCCCGTCATTAGTATAAATCAGCAGTGTAGAAGCGATAATTGGTAACTACCTATTATTAATTAATTGGAAACCCTATCTGCACTCGGAATTGAACATCCAACAGCCGGATCCCCAGCGGAGCGCTTAACCAACTGCTTCACATTTGGGATTGTGAAACGCACCATTGTTATGGTGGCTAGAAGCCACCATACCATTGTCTACCGTGAGGATAATGGTAGCGATGACAATCACGCTACAAATAGAGGTAATGATGACATTAGAAGTAATAATCACTGTACATTTATTTGATAATGATAATGAAAGCAAATGTGATCCACCATGTGCAACAGCAACGCTCAATTTTTCGCATTTCTGCTGTCTAGATTCCACAGTGCTCTCAGAATATTGCACTTTCGAGAACCCCAGGGGGTCTAAAATTGCGGAGTCCCCCACTACGGCGTTTTCTCCACTACGGCGTTTCTCATAGCCAGAGTCTCTTTGGGACGTTAAAGCCCACAAACAAAACGAAGCTCTCAGAAGTTTTGAGATCGCATTTGCTTAACTGATTTAATTATAGGAAGGGAAAGGCGCTGTAACTGTCTCACTTGTTTTCTGTGGACACCGCAACCGCACCGTAAGGTAAGGGAAGAAGGTGGGAGTGAAAGTGAAAAGAGAGAGAAAGAGGGGCCGTAGTGGTGGGCTTCGGGGTAATTTCGACCACCTGGGGATCTTTAACGTGCGCTGACATCGCACAGCACACGGACGCCTCTTCGTTTCGCCTCCATCGAAAACCAAACGCCGAGGTCGGGTTCGAACGCGGGTACTCCGGCACAGTATCGGGCGTCTTACCACTGATCGCATTTGCTTTATGTGACTTTTTTACACACTTTCTAACCATCGCCACTATTTGTGCGCACATATCATGCCCTTTCTCGCTAGTTCATGCCCAAACATTTCAAATTTCCCGCCACCTGAAGTTAGGCCTACGTACCCGCAAGTCGAGTACAGCATGGCCACATTTGGATGTCACCATCACCGTGGTCACCATTACCCCTCCCGGCTATTTCGATGTCTAAAATATTCGATTGTAATTATTACCTAATTATTACACATGGGTAATAACCACATTAACCCTCCACCTAAGGACAACGCAGATAGCTATGGAACAAAAATGGTAGGTGTAACGCTAAGCGTTAAGCGTATGGAAGCACGCCGAGTCGGTCAGATAAATAACTCTAATTAATAGAGACATTTAGTTTAGCGCTACAGCCTTCCGCTACCGTGCGAGTTCATTCATTCATGCATCTTTATTCATGAGGATGACCTAAGGCCTAGAGGGGAAGGAGGCGGGTTAAATGTGGTTGAGGGCGCCAGACTCCGACAAGAAGTCTAGCTGGGCACTAAGCTTGCGCTTGGCGTCGGTATGCGGGCTGTCCAGTCTTCGTAAGTCTGAGCAGAGTCCTTCATTGAAGGACTCTGGTCCGAGTGTGGTAAACAGATGTATAGCAGGCGTGGAGCTCGCCGAGCCAGGACGCAGTACACATGCGCAGATCACCCCGCGGGCGACAGATGGCGCCACGTTCCTGTCAAATTGCGGCGGACTCCGCAAGCAGGTTTGGTTTGTGGTGTTTAACGTCCCAAAGCAACTCAGGTTATGAGAGACGCCGTATTTGAGGACTCGGCAAATTTAGAGCACCTGGGGTTTTTTAACGTGCACTGACATAGCCCAGCACACGGGCGCCTTTCTTTTCGCCTCCACCGAAAAGCGGCCGCAGAGGCCGGGATTCGATCCCGCGTCCTTGGGAACAGTAGCCGAGCGCCGTAACCACTGCGCCACACCGGCGGAGTTCCGCAAGCAGGATCCGAGCAGCACATACTATGCTGACGGTTCGCGACAGCGGTAGACGGCGGCAGTAAACTAAAAGTACAGAATGACAGTACAGTGGCAACCAAGAAGAAATAGGCATGGTAGGGTTTCCAGTCCACAGAGAGTACAAGCAATGGTCGCTTAGGGTAGCAAGTTAAGTTCCAAGGGAACGAAAGCATAGCAGCCGACGGCAGAAAGTTAGGTGGGCAGACGAGGTTAATAAGTTCGGAGGCAGCTAGCAAAGGACCGGGTTAATTGGAAGAGTGTGGGACAGGGCCTTGCTCTGCAGTTGGTATAGTGCGGCTGATGATAATAATGATGATGATGAACTAAACTATTTTCCCAGCGAGATTCGATCATCTATCCAATGCGCCATTTTCTTCTTATAACACGTTTCTTTCGAACGTATTCGTGATAATTCTGGCTACACAAAAGTGCCGATATACGTACTTATTGCTTGTGCATTAATCACCTGCAGTAAGGAACATGATTTGAACACAGTGTGAACCGCTGAGATGACCTTTCTAACACGCTGCATTGGACCACCAACACATCGCCCCAGCCTGACAAGGCGTTCTGAACGATGACAACTCGCGCTGTACCTCGCCGTGTACCACTTCCATTCGGGCGGATCAGTCCAAAGCAAGACTACGCGGGAGCTTGCTCATACCAACGAAAATTTGATACTCAGTCGCACGTGCTAACGACTGCGGCCAACACTCTTTCATTGCTGTGGGATAGACCAGGGATAGAGAGCAAATCCAAGTATGCACGTTCTGAGCCTAGGCTAGAACCTTTTACCACCACATACCTTTGAGGTCAAATCCCAATACGCCATGCGCAGCGCCTATAGGGGCGCCACTGAAAGCCGCGTAGAGGCGGCCGTCGGAACCCAAGGCGGGCTCCTTGCGGCAAGCGTGGCCGTGGTGCTCGCGTGCGATTTGCCGTTTGTGCTCGTCTCGCGGGCACTTCCGCAGTGACAGCGTGCGCAAGGGCGTCGCACTGTATAATAGCGGACATGTGTTTGACATCACGGCCGTCCGGGACTATATCGCCTCCATATGCAACAAGTGTCTGCTGAAGACGAGCGTCAACAAGGTTGCGTACGAAGTGGAGGAGCTCATTTGGAGTTCCCCGCTTTCATTACAACGCTACGCTAACTCGTTCATTCCTTGACCTATGAACCAATGTTTTTTTCTTTGCTTAATAATATAGGTTTGCTTCGTTTACATGCAATATATCGCTACAGTTAACTAGGCAGCATCGTTGAAACTGCGAACGGTTTCGTACCGGTGCGACCGCAGGAAAAGCCACCGAGCTTGCAAACCAGCATTCTGAGCATCATGATAGGGCTCCTGTACCAAGAGTTTAGATTTTTCATGCTTGTGCTTTATCATAGCCTGAACAGCATAGATTTCACGTATTCTTTCGTCAAAAAGGCAGAGCGGGTAAATACGTTTATGGGGGAGTGAGATATTAGCAGAGACGATTTATCTGAAAAGCTGCATCACAGTTTAGCCAAGGGCATATTAGATTTAAATTTTATATCCTATTTCAATATTGCAGTATCATCTTCATTTCATTCCTATTACCCTCGCGCCCAACTGCAGAATTGCAGCGCGCTTTATAACCAGTTCTAGAGCCCTTAGTCTGAATAGCAAGTGCAGCGACATGTTATGTTTTCGTAATCTTGTCAGCCAACAGGAACACTGGCTCTGGTCTTCAAAGTAATTGCATGGCGAGTCTCAAAACGCATATTGGCAAATGTTCGTTCAATAACCCGCCACAGTGGCTCAGGCTACTGAGGAGGATCGAGCTATCGGGACCGAAGTCGACTGCGCCGCCCGCGTTTAGGTGGAGGCGAAACGCAAAATGCAACCGTGTGCTGTGCGATGTCAATGCACGCTTAAGATCGTCTGGCTAAGCGATTCACTCATCTAATTCATATTGTATCTTCCCAGCTATCGGAGGTGACCAAGTTTAAAAAAGAAGTGTTCACGGAAGGTGCAATGACAAGCAGAAAACACTGAAAACATAGTTATCAATCAGCCCTGCAACACGGCAAATTTAATGCCATTTCCATCGAATGAGATTCGTTCAAAATGATATTTGTTTGCTGCTACACGAGAAAATATAATGAGAGTCGATGAAAACGGCATTAGGTACCGAATGAGTCTGCTCATCCGAATGCGATCAACGAGGAAAAGTGTTATCTATACACTGGAGCCTCAGTGAGAAGGTACACCCAAAATAAACTACAAAAGTGCCACCTGCATTAAATAGTACCGTGCTCCTATAATTTGCAGTTAGTCATATATGGGAACTACGGCACATAGCATCATAAAAAAAAAATAACTGGCACCCATAGCTGCCAGCCAACACGTAGCCACCGCACTCAGCGCGGGCGGAACAGGTTGCTCCTGCTGCCGCGATCCGTTGGCGCCGAGTCGCCGAGAAGGCGAATTTCTTTCGCCACCTTCAGAAAAACATGCTTTGTTAATTTTAAATAATACGCGCTTAATTTGATGAAGGAATCTAAACAAAAATTATCTTTACTGAGGATCGGTGTTATGTAACGAGATTTTGGAAGAAGTGATAACACCAATAAAAGCAAATTTCTGCTCGCATTAGCACCTGCCACCGGTGTGATGCAGCTCATCCGATTTCGTTCTCTAGCTCCGCTGATAACACGTCGCCGAAGTTACACCTTCCGTTTACTGTATACAATTTGTGAGACAATTGAGCTGATACTAAAGAAGTTTTATGAATATCAAATTTACTATTTACAAAGCGTTCCAGCTACGGCTTTGATGCGAAACCATTTAGGAGTTGCTTTGGGGCGTTAAACCCTACAAACCAAACCAAACCATTTAGGCGTTTAGACCTAGCGACAACTAGGGCCCAGCACACGGCCAGAACGCCGTCGGCGGCCGCTTTCGCGGGCAGCGCCGTTGCGGTAAGCTCGCTGTATCGCATGGGGAGAGCGTTACGAATTCGCCGCATGCTTTCTTGATGAGGCCAAGCACGGGAATTTTTCGACGGGCCTTAATACACCGAACGAACGATCTGGCGAAAATGTACGGGAGTCAACGGGGCTGTAGTATGCTTTGGCGTAAGGCGATACTCGAAGGCTCTATATAAGCGCCGTTGGACAGTGCACCAGATACTGCCTATTTTATGTGTTGCTCTTGACACTTGCTTTATTGCGCAATGTGTACGTTGTTGCAACTCGTACGCGTTTCGCAGTCGAGCGCAGACGTGCGCACCTTCCGTGCCCTCTCGTAAACAAACGCCGCCGACACAGCCGCTAACTTCCTAATTGGTAGTCCTAATCAACAGATTGTTTACAAGGGCAGCAAGACATGAATGTCAATTGAAAGGCTGCTTTCGTTTACAGCGCAGTCATCTTCGCAACATATTGAAGGTGCACCAGCATTTGAATATCAATCATAGTTACTAGCATTTGGTTCTCGTGAAGCATAATTTTAAACATACAAACTTGCTCCTGCAAGGTTTTACGTGTGTTCGAAAACCCAACAGCGCAGAAATTCTTCCTGGACATTGCTAAATGTTGACAGCGGCGTTATATCCATTAAACCGCGACCAAAGAGGAAAACACGACGCGCGCGCATAGGCGCTGACATGAACAGCGTCCGACTGAGGCCGCCTACGCTTTGCGGCTTTGGCGACAGGCGGCGTTGTCGGCGGTTTGAGCATCGCGTATAAGCTATTAACCATTGAGCCGCCAGCCCATGTTCCCGACATTCGCTGCAATTATGTTAAAGGCGAAAGAAAATGTTTTATTACACCCGAAGGTGACATGTCAAAGTACAAAACAGACCCGTCAACACCATCCCTCAGGGTCAATATATATACAACCATGTGAAGACATGACACGATGCTGAATGACAACAAGAGGACGACACCCTCCAAATTAAAATTGACTGTAAGCATGAATGTTGCTAACATATGACGATCAAAAGAGCAAATGATTACTTTACACATACCCAAAACTTACAACAGACAACAAAAGAGACCTAACCTTATAGGTTACACAACTGCTAGTGTAGGTTCGATCCGGCCGTTATGTTACATCAAAAGACCCTCAAACAGTTAAAAACACTCTGTTTTTAGATGCATGAAAATATTGTGTAGACCATTGGCGGAGGAATTCTTGTTCCCCCAAAACAAACAGCCGTTCCTCCAAATGAGCGTGTATGACGTACGCAAATTGCGCAACCTTGGAAGCACTGCTCTGTTTCGTCTTGTCGACCTCTCGGACACATTACGGAAGTGCCACAGTACATACATCACTGTATAGTACACCAAGTATTCAAATTTATTCCGCTGTCTGGGAGCCTGTGTAGGAGATACATCGAAAACCTTCCCAACAGGCTTCCACATAGTACACGCGACTACACAACCTTTTGTAGGATGATTATTGGTCTCTACTTGAGCACAATTTATACATTTATTATTTGGCACCATGCCCCATCTATTCAGCATGTCCCTGGTTGGCAGGATGCCCCACGAGTACTGCCAGTAGAAATCTCTGACAGCCGATGGCAGGTCACGCGAAGAGACAGGTTTCCAATTGTGTGTCGGATTTGACAAACAGTTCAAAGACGGGGCTGCAAAGGCGAAAAACAGCAGAGACAGGAAGCGCAATCGAGTCTAGTAAATGCAGGAAATTGTTTTATTTCTGTGACAAAAACCAAGAAGGTGAACTAATCTAAGTTCTAATTTTTCATTGAAAAATGAATCTCAGTGTAAACACTGCCACCAATATTGCTCCTCCTGTATTTTTTGCTCCGAATACACAAAGCTTTATTTTGCAATAGATGCAGGTAAAATCGAATCCACAAGAAAGAAGTCAGCAAACAATACTCAGCGCAAGAGATGACGTTGCAGGGGTAGTCGTGTGGGACAAAAATGTAGCCGAGGGGGGTAGGGTAAAATTCCGAGTACTCTGAACCGGTAGGCGAGCATCTTATACACTGCGCTACCATGGCAGGACATGAAAAATCCCCAGATGTTTGATTTATTCCGCAGCCCTCCGCTCCAGTACCTCCCCAAAATGAAAAATTACCCCGTCCACGGTCGCGCATGTGGTTAAGACGTAGGGCTGATGGTCGGAGTACCCGGGTTTAAACCCGGCTGGCAGTGAACGCGTGTCGACGGCGGCGAAGCGGAAAGGTAGTCGCATGCTGTCAGTTGCGACTGAAGGAAGAAGGAAAGGAAAATGCACGGACCTGCTACTGGCTCTGTAGCAGAGTCCCCTCCGCTGCTTCGTGAAGACAGAAGACGGGGTAAAGAGTGGCTGTTCCTGGCCCTACGTGGCTGGGACGGTAGGCCAAAGCCGCTTGAAGCGGGTGCTAGCCAGCCACTGAATTCTATTTGTTGTAGGCCGTCATTGCACCCGCCACCGCTTAGGCGGTGGACGATGGCTGTTGCGGCGCGCGTCTATCTCTCCATCTTCTTTTCCTTTTCTATACTTTCTCTCTTCTGCCCGCACGAGGCAGCGTAGGTGGCTCAGCGACAGAGCCAGTAGCAGGCCCGTGCATTTTCTTTTCCTTCTTCCTACAGCCAGAACCACCGACAGGAGAGAAAATATAGAACAATGAAAGAAAAATAAAAGCGAGGGAAAGGCGTGGGTCGCAACACCCGTCGAACACCCCTGAAGCGGTGGTGGGTGCAATAACGGCCTGGAACAGATACATGGCAGGCCAGCCCCTGCCCCCAGCCCGGTAGGGCCAGGAGCAGCCACGTGATAACAGTCGATCTCAGTGTACATTAAAGATAACAGGTGGTCGAAATTACTCCGACGCCCTGTACTATGGCACATATTTCCGCTTTCATTCCCAAATTTCATATGGTGCAGTTGGGTGTCCGTAGAAAAGCTGAGACATCTACAACTTTCAATTCCTGAAAGCCAATTATTTCAAATTGATTTTCGAGAGAGAAGAGGCGCAGTATTTGTGGCACGCCTCCGCAAACACCTGAACCGCTCCGTAAGGGAAAGGAAGGAGGTGGGGGATTTTTTTTTGCGTGGTTTTTTTCGCTATTTTTCATCAGTAACGACAAAATGCCTTGTTCTGTTAATATTATGCATTTAGTTTTACAATGGTTCCTCGCTGGTGCGATAAGAGAGGTCTCATGTCATTATCAACCATAAAAACAGATTTTAATACAGCATTTGCTCGCTTTCTGAGATGCTTCTCTTTCAGATAATTTGCGGCTTGCGCTCGAACGGGTTAATGTAGCGCCAAACATGTTAGGAGCTTAGTGAACAGGATCTATGAAAGGGTATCAGCACTATCCATAAAGTGTAATTTCTTGTTGTCAGCTCAGTTTCCGAATAAAAAATAAAAAAGGTTGAAATCTTTTTCACAATTAAGTTTTTTTGAGCTCTAGAAAACGCTTTGAATGTTGAGCATGAATTTTCTCTATAATATTAGGCACGGTACGCAGGGAGTGATTTTTGGGGTACTACTGAGTAGCCTAAGTATTAGGAGCAAATTTGTGGGATTTCAAGTGTTGTCATTCAATACAATGCAGCCACAGAAGGGTGTCCTGCAAGGTGTCCGGTTGTGTCCTTCGTTTTTCCTGTTGTTCATCAATGATACCGAAAACATACAAGGCAGCCAAGAAGGGTAATGCTTCTGCTTTCCGCTTCTCATGGTATTGTTCTTCTGGATTCAAGCGTTGGTGGCTGCGTAAATTTGTTTATTTGTGGATACTGCAATCCCAGTGTTGGGATTTTAGCAGGGTGGGAATACAAACTAAGCAGTTTAAGTAAACCAGCAAAAATAGACAATAATTACAGTGCAAGTTGAAGCTCTTCTGCACAATTAGGAATAAAACCAAACATATACAACACAGCAGTGAAATAACAAAAGCAATAAAAAGAAACTATGTGATATCTTGCGAGAACAACGTTAGTCATAGCTGCAGCACTTCATTGTTTTAGTGAGGTTATTCCAATCGGAAATAGTTCGTGGAAGGAATGAGTATTTAAAGCAGTTATTTCGAACGCGAAAAGGAGTTAAAGATAGCTGTTGTCGTTGTCTGGTTGCGTATCCGGACGAAAAAACAAGCAAATCGGTGAGTTCTGATCGGTAGTGTCTTTTAATTAATTGGTACAGAAATTTAAGTCGTGCCCAACGATTTCGCTCAGTTATTGTCGAAAGGCCAGTTTGAATTAAAAGATGAGTTACTGATGTACGCCGGTAATTGTTATATATGTATCGTGCCGCCCTCTTTTGAACTTTCTCTAATTTATTCATGTTAGTTTGTGTTAATGGGTCCCAAATGATTGAAGCATAATCTAAGGTAGGTAGAACAATAGATTTGTAAGCTAGCAGGCATACAGATGGGGTAGACAAGCGCAATGCCCATCTCAAGAAAAAGAATTTACGGAAAGCGTTACACGTTATGAGATCAACATGTTTATTCCAACTAAGATTGTTACTGACCCAGAGCCCTAGATATTTATATTCTGTTACTTCAGTTAGTGTCATGCCATTAATACAATAATCGAAGGGTAAGACTTTCTTTTTGTGAGTGATTCTCATTAGTACAGTTTTTTCAAAGTTAATGGACATTTGCCATGCTTCACACCATGCGAAAACTGTTTGTAACGCACTATTAAGTAGTTGTTGATCAGACACATTTCTCACTTCTGTATAAATAACACAGTCATCAGAGAAAAGTCTAATGTTCACAGGAATGTTAATGACAATATCATTAATATATATTAAAAACAACAAAGGACCAAGAACAGAGCCCTGATGGACGCCAGAGTGAACTGTAAGCCTGTCAGAGGATAGATGGTTAAAGACAACAAATTGTTCTCTATTTGAAAGGTAGGCTGAAATCCACTTTACCAATTGTTTGTTATGAAGTATTGTATTCCGTTTATAAATTAACTTTTTGTGAGTAACCTTATCAAAAGCTTTCGAGAAGTCCATAAATACGGCATCAATCTGCGTTCCATTGTTAATGGACGAGGCGAAATCATGTATAGTTTCTACTAACTGTGTACAGGTTGAGTAACCCCTCCTGAATCCATGCTGATATTTAGTAAAAACATTATCAGCTTGAGAAACTTTCATATGTGACTGTGAATTATGTGTTCAAGTAGTTTAAAAGCAGTTGATGTGAGTGAAATAGGGCGCTAGTTCTTCATCAATCGCTTGTCTCCACTTTTATGAAGCGGTTTCACTCTAGAAGTCCCCCAGTCTCCCGGAACTTGACCCTCATGTAAGGACCTTGTAAGTATAACAAATAAATATTTAGATGTCCATTGTGCATATCCTTTCAAAAAGGCGTTAGGTATGTTTTCTGGTGCAGGTGATTTCTTTATGTCAAGGTTAAGTAACATGTTTAAAATGCCATGCTCACTAAGTACAACGTCATCCAGAGGCGGGAGGGAAGCTTCAGATTTCGGAAAGATGTTATTGTCATCATTAAACACGGACTTAAAATGTTCATTGAATTCATTACATACTGTTTGTGCATCACTAACCAAAACACCTTCGATTTCAAACTTATTATTTACCTTTGATGTTGGGGAGACGAAACGCCAGAATTTCCCAGGAGACTCAGAGATAAATTTGGGTAAAGATTCTTCAAAGTAACTCTGTTTGTCAGCGATAGTGTTCTGTTTGAGCTGAGAACTATGCAAACTGATGTTTTGTTCTAATTCCGGAGATTTACCAGTTGCTTTTTTCTTTCGCACCCGTTTCAATTTTCTTTTTAACTGCAGTGTCGCCAGAGAAATCCATGGGTTTTTTGTCATCTTTTTAACAATAACCGGCACGTGTCATTCAATGCATTCATGTATCATAGCTTTAAACCGGTCCCAAAGTTTGTGAACACTGTCAGTGCTATTACAAAATGTATCAAAGTTGAAGGAAAGAACATCGACAATGGAACAATCATCAGCTCGAGAGAAGTTTCTAAAATGCATTTCTGAGCAATTTTTATCAACAGTTAAGCCGGAAAGAGTTAGTAGAATGGCTTGGTGATCAGAGATAACGGGTATGACTACACATTTAGCTGTATCTAAAATTGTGCCAGAAACAAAGAAAAAGGTCTAGTGTGGATTTTGAACTCCCTTGTATTCAGGTCGGCTGCTCCACAGTTTGTGTCAAGTCATATGAGAACGCTATATCAAGCTTGGCCTCACTTGATTCATCGCAATGGGGTTTGATTGGTTAGTTATGGGAGTTATGGGAGTAGTCGCAAAAGAATATGTCGCAGGTAAATGCAGTTAAGATGATATACGTTCCATTTTATTCAGGAAAAAACACAGAAAGGGATTCATATTATCTACAATTGAACTATGAAGAGCTGAGCGGGCGAACAGAATTTTCTGGTATACTGGTGCCAGAGCGAATTAACATCAAGCAAGCACATATGTTAACTAGGCATTAACCTGTCTAGGAAGAAGCATTTAATGAGAATCGCACATGTGATTTCAGTGTGGGCCATATGGACAGGCGAAATGCCAACGAAGTGAGCACTTTCAAATGAAAAGAGATAGTGGTGCCAAGATGAAGTTCCCAGCATAGCTAACCTCAACGAGATTACGGCCGAAAGCACTGTTATTAGGCGTGTGATTGTCAAGCATTTCCTTTAAAGGTGCCTTTCAGGAAGGCCTCCTCTGACTTATGCCGAGGTTGGACGAAGAAGTAATAGCACGTCTTGAAGCAGATTCGCGCGCAGGAAATAAAAAAGGCGAGGGATGACTTGGCTGTAGACAAAGTACCTGGGCCTGACGGCCTCGTTGCTGCCTTCTACAAAGCTGTCAAAACTCTGATAGCCCGATTCTCCTTCGAGTGTTCCTTGAATGCTGTGGTCAGAATGGGGTACCCCGGTCGTTCACGTCATATTTTGTGCTTGTACCCAAACCTACGATCCGGAGAAACGCCTCTTGGCGGGTTCCTTACCCTAAATAAACCTTGTCAACGTATATTATAAATATTTATGAGAATATTAGCGCAGAGACATTAGAGAGATATAATGACATTGGTAGGGCCGCATCAGACTTGTGTCATCAAAGGCAGGAGTAGTGAAACTAACGTGCACATAGCACAAAGTGTGCTTGAATGCTGTGATGCATTTCGTGACCACTTTGCTATTATACAGCTGGATCTAGCAAAAGCTTTTGATAGGGTCTTCTTTGAGGTCCTATTTCGCGTTTTACAGCATTCTAAATTTGGCGGAGTGATATTAGAAGACATTAAGATGTGTACATCAATTCCCCAACACGTATTATTGTTAATGGTGAGCTCACTGAAAGTCTTAGCCTTTGCTCTTGGGTGAGGCAGTGTCCCCAATCTCGCCCGTGTTATTTCCGAATTACCTTGATCCACTATATTTTTCACTCGCTTATAATGATCACCTCACATGTTTTAGGCGCAAGGGGCACATGCTAAAATTGTGGCTTACGCAGATGATATTTCAGTCATTTTTCTCAAGCAGAGAGTATTAAACAAGCCACGACTCTTGAATAATATTCTGAAGCTGCCGGAGGCAGATAAATTGCAATAACGGTTGTGCATCACTGTCAACGCGGATTATTATTGTCAGTAGCGCTGGTCGACTGTTCTAACGCAATTCTTAGGTGTGCCACTTGCCCGGTGTCGACATACGAACGCGTATTGGTCTGTTCAAGTGTTGAGGGCAAGGGAGAATTCTGACAACTGGCAAGGCAGGCGCCTGTCAATGTTTCCATAAGCCACTGTCAGCAATCTCTTATCTCTATGATCTTGTACGCGATGAATTCACTGTGTGTACGCGCGGGCCAACATTCCAAAAAATTATCAAATATTTGCGGTCTTCATTTTCTCGTCCAGCTGAGAGCGTACCAGCCGAACAAATTTATTTTGCCCTGTCAAAATAGCAGGGCTTTGGAATTGTTCACTTGGTTTTACTTACGGGATTAAAAGGATCAACTGCTCCACGTATACATACAAATACGATTACGCAGACTGCTTACAGAATTTATTGTGACGTCATGCGAAATGTACAGAGCAGTGACAGGTTATCTCTGTGAGGTTATACTTCGTTATAAGATGCCGAACGTGCGGGTTTCGTCGAAGTATCTGAGCAATGTTAGTAAAGTTCCTTACGGGAACCTGAATGATAGAGTGCTTCTTGTGCCAATGTACCGTTAAGCACACCGTGCATACCCCGGATAAGATGCACTTAACGGGTAAAGAAGATGCGAGTATTACGAACAGTTAAAACATTCTTTTTAACCTGCATACAAGTACACTCCGTGTTAAGACCTGGCTTCATGACTTAGGTATATTCATACCATGGACAACAGATGGGTTTATTTGGAAGCAACCCGATACAAAAGAAAACGCATTCCTGGACTGCTGTGACCTGATAATATTATGGGATGTACTACAGCGCACATAAAGAAACAGCTCCTGCTAGACACATATGGCGTACGTTTCTTACCGACTTATTCATTGGACGATATGCCGTACGATTAATTTATACTCCTTGTCCTCCATGCATAGTGAAAAAGAAAATGCAGTTTGAACATCCCGATTCTGTTGATCACCTCGAACGCGAACACTCCATTGAAAGTGTTGTCTGTCTTCGAGAGGTGTATCGAGCGTTGCCAGATCCGCCTTAATGTACGGCTTATATAGTGATTTGGCGTCACCGATAGGACCGAAAGGTGTCGAGCATGTTTTATGAACTGTATTAACAGCCGGTAATAAAGGAAAAAAAATTCCGGGCGTGGCGCAGTTAGCTAAAGCGCTCATCAAGTGATGCGTAGAATGGAGGGTCAATTCCCGGTGGAAACAGGGTTTTATTTTCCCGATACTGCTTAGGACTTAGTGAAATTATAACTTCAGTCCTTAGTTACAACCAAGGACCACATAAAAGACTCGCACAAACCAATACGAAATAGCTAAGCGTGAGACATTAGAGCTAGTGCTCTTAATAGAGACAAACAACACCTGCCCGTCTTGTTAAGTTTTGTACAGGACATCAACATCTGACACAAGCATATCTTACTGTAGCATGTTATATAAATTCCGTAAAAAGCATTGTGCTTCTTTCCTAGAATTTCAAGCCCTACGTAGCCTTTAGAATTGCTTCGGTCTTTCAGTAATATTACACGCTGCTTACGCTTTATTATATGAAATGTCAGCTGTCTATAAACAAAGGCAAAATATAGGCACTCCATGGAGGAATGATCGGGAGCGTAACTTGAGGCGTGCCAAACGAACTACACCTTACAAAAAAGAACGAATTATAGACAATGACTATCGTCTAAATATAATAATATAAATTTGATAAATTTTTGGGAATTGTATACAATATCTGTCCTACAATGCGTGTTGATAAACGCTGTAAAATACTATTGAGGAAAAATAATATTGCGCGTCTTTGGACTAATCAAAGTTTTAGTACATCTTGATGAAATATTTTTCATGCAATCGCTGCTCTGTCAATACCTTTCATTTGATTGTGAAGAACGTGCATAATGTTTCAGTTCTTTTTCCCATTTGCTTATTTGTTTGTGGTGGCTTAACTTGGCAGCTGCTCAGTTTACATGAATACGCCTGACTCAGAGGTTGCTGGTCAGGGTTTCACAGGAAGCAATGCTCAGCCCGATTTTATATACGTTGTGATAATTGGTTTGGTGAATTACCTGTCAGCTAACTTCCACGCCAGTGGTCATAGAGATGATATTTGCATTTTGGCTTTTGATTCACGCGGCCACAGCTGCGCACGAGATTACAGTGAGCGGTGTCATCGCATTAAGATACTCATGAAATCAATAATTAAACGTGAGGTGGTCTCATTCGCGAGTAAAGGTGACTTTCGAAGTCCGTTAAAAACTCTAGGAGTTGCCAAAGCGTATTTCTCTAACAACCGGTTCTTCAGAATGGTCACTGAAGGCTGCATGTTAGGTCTGAGACGTTCATGATTATCACCTTGCCACGAGGCAGATATAACAGAAAGCACAAATGAATAGGCACATTTCCCGCAATAATGTTATATATTTGTCACAAGACTACTTGGTGTTTTGCCGCAGTAGTATTCACGTGTGAACGGCCGTTGTGATGCCGTTTCACTGGTTCACTCCGCTGGGGTGGTGCAGTGGTTACGGCGCTCGACTACTGCGCCCAAGGACGCGGGATCGAATCCCGGCCTTGGCGGCCGCTTTTCGATGGAGGCGAAAAGCAAGGTGCCCGTGTGCTGTGCGATGTCAGTGCACGTTAAAGAACCCCAGGTGGTCAGTTTCCGGAGTCCTCCACTATGGCGTCTCTCATAGTCTGTGTCGCTTTGGGACGTTAAACCCCACAAAACCAAACCAAAACCACGCCCTACAAGTGCTATTTGCCTACCTCTGTCCGCATGGTAATAATCTTACGGAATCACTTGCAAGGAGACAACTTGTCTGATTGGAATTGCCCAACGTGCAGCACACCGACACCCGAACTAGGCAATCATTACAGCTATTTTAAAAGATAGGTTTCACTAGACGAAATTGTCGAAACGTTTTGTAAGAATAACCAGCTGATAGAGACTCTGCTGTATTTAACGCTTTCCAAAAATTCTTCGCAACAGCTGCGCCGTGCTAGCACTTATTCTTCTAGCTAGCAGTTTTCCTTCTAGTTACTAGCAGTTCGGTTAATTCCTGATGATTAGCAGCAACCCGTCACTACCTAATGCAGCAAAAAAATGCTTATGCTATCTACATTAACAAAATATGTAAGAAAACTATTCCTCCGTGAGAAGTTCTGTAGAACCAATGGCGACGAAGGCGATACATAGGGAATTTTCGCCGCGCTCAAAGCACTCCTCTTACAGGTGGGGCATCTCGAGACATCATGAGCTTTCACCGCTGGAGCGACTCGGCCTTCTGTAGTGCAGGCCACACTTTCTGGTTGTAATTCGCTGTGCGTTGTCTACGAAGAGTACGCAGTCAGTGGACAAAGAGCGGTCTTATGGTTGGTTCCAGTGGTGTTCCGCCCGTACAGGTAATCAGAGTTTTTTTACGTCTTGTGATAGGCATAGAGAGCACGGCGAAAGGTTTTGTATTAGTCTTTGCATACATAAAGCGGGTGAATTCATCTCGTTGGTATACTAACAACAAAGGTTTCGCAATCTGTTGTGGAAGTTTCCGCATGCAAGCTCGTATGACGTACGACGTGGGAGCTGCCCTCTACACCTGGCGCCTAGCCGAGTGTCCTTCAGGACCCCTACTGTGGGAAATAAAGTTTTACCAAACCATAACATATCGTAGACGATCAGCGCCCTGTCTTTAAAATTACTTTTCAGGAATGCATATCACCTAGGAGTCAGCATTTCCACAAAAAGAATGAGAACGTGACGCAGAATGGCTCGCGCCCCCAATGCAACATAACCGCTTTTATATATTCGCAATGTTGGCAAAACCGGGCTTTCTAGGACGACCGGTGTGAATTGTACTCGCCTTCTGACGACGAAATCTGCAGAGCGAGCCACCGGAGTGCTTATACTGTTGTTGAAGGTTATTTAATTATGAACGCTGTCATTCTTTCCTCGCTCAGCCGTAGACTGGAATGGCCTTCCACACGACATTGCTGGAATCACCTGCCCATCTAGATTTTGTGATTGTATAACTGCCATATTCAACCAATAATATGTTTACTTTGTATATAATCTTCATGCGTGTACAACCCCTTATGTTTATTTTGTATATAATATTCATACATGTACCCACCCCTTATGTAATACCCCCGAACCGGGGGTCTTTAAGGTAATAAAGTGATGTGATGTGATGTGATGGTGAAATTCCACTGTAATTGCGTTGTAAAGAGAAATGAATGCCAGCAGGGAATACACTTTTTGGGAGACATAGGGGCTCGCTGACGCCTGATTCTGTGGGCGAAGTAGCTGAAAACAAGAGCTCTAGGAATGAAGTCGACGTTGACAAGCCATTTTGTACAAACTCGTGAAGGGTACAATAGGCAGGGGACACATTCTACGCAGTCTCCCCGGCACAGTTTCAGGGAGACACTCTTCAGATAAAGAGAGATTCTTTTCGCTTTATTTCGGAAGGTGTGTAGCTAAGAAAGCGTCATCTGCATTGTTCACCACGTGTTCGTATTTTTGAGACGTTTAGTGCGCATTGCGTTTAACTACGTTATGGAGACTGGGCTGCTGACTTTGCTACGCACTCACCTCTTCACAGTTTTAATATTTTCGATTATAATCTCAAACAGCCGGTTAACGAAGACATTCCTATAACACGATACCAAACCCAGTCCGCCGAGTGCAAGCAAGTCAAGTCTGAAGTACTCCTCATCTTCCATGGGGATCTATGTCAAGCACGAACATTTACCTCTGCAGCGGCAAAGCACTCGGGAAGGTCTGCTTGAGAAACCCTGGGTCTGTAGCAAACTGAATGGTCGAAAGTGTTTGGTAAGCTATACAAAATAGATATTCGCGGCCAAGATTTTACCATTTGCACGAAGTTCTTTCAGCGTGGTTTTCACTACAAATAGTGGAAAGTATTTTGAAGCAGAAATATAGAACTTTCGTGACGTTTTCCATGTAGTCAATTTATTTATGTAAATTTCAGATAGCATCGACTGAATGTAGGAACTTTGAATGTAGTACTAAATATAGGAACTACAATGTTATTGAACACAGCGCAATAAACGACCGTTTGTTGTCAGCAACCGAGCGCGGACGCCCTCACAAAACAACCTCACAACGAAGACTGTGTGCGAACAGTCAAACATGCTTATGGAAACGATTTCGCTTTGGCGATGTGCATGCTGTCCCCTCCCTTGAGTCAGTAGAAACGTGTGCATTGAGCACAAAGGCAGCTATGATTTATTCTACATGCGCCCTCCAGGGGCATGCTTCAGTAGCTCGCAAGTAGGAGTCACTTATGCAATGATAATGCAGTTTCCCCGATTCTGAACCAGTACCAGGAGTTCAGGTTAGATGTGATGAAGAAATCGCATTATGCAGAGCATTCACCAGGTTGGGCAGAAATGTTGTTGAGGTTTAAGAACAGCATTCAAATATACTTATAGATTACTGGTGATACTCAACTTAAGCACAGCGATATACAAACCCTGGATCGTCTGTGCGAACTGTCAAAGTGCTATAGCTACATTGAATCATGGCAACAACTTGATAGCAGGGTTAGGCCGGACAACGTAACTACGGCCAGTCAGCGCCTGCAATTTACTGTGGAGCTCTACATTTTTAGAGCGCAACTCTTTGGAGCCCGTTCCTACGTTTCACATTGTCGCCGTCGGCCTTGTTCCTCGTAACCAGCTCCAAAAATGAAAAAATAAATACTGTCTCCACTGGGAACCGAATCTTAACCCAAGTGCTTTAACCAAATGCGCCACGCCCGGTATCGTGAAACCCACACAACAATTCTCCTTGTCTACCGTGAGGATGATTGTAGCGATGACAATGACGCTGCAGTTACTGATGACATTAGCAATTATGGTGATATGGTTGATAATGAGAGCAAACGTGATGCACCATTTGCACTAGCAACGCTTAGGCATTCGCATTTCTTCAATGTATATTCAAGAGAGCTCTCAGAATTTTACGGCACAGGTATTTGGCGCCTGTTCCTGCGTTTCGCTTTTTCACCATTGTCCCTGGTAGCCAGCTCAGCAAACGAGGCGGGTTTCGCGTAGGCATGACATCTTCGGTGCTGTAAAAGAGGAACTTTTTGGCATATCGGAGAAAGTATAGTATGATAGTGTCACATGGTGGTGACAAGGTCGATGACACAAATGAAGAGTCCGTGACTGCTTTGAAGAAACTCTATATTGGGCTTACTTGCGCCCTCAAAAGAACTAGGCAACTTAGTGGCGGCGATAGCAACAAAGGCTTTCGTCGATCTTCGAACAAAGAATGCCCGTCGCACTCGTCAACGCTCAATTTGAATGCTGTGCAGAACAATCTAGATAACGTCATAGACTGCTAGTAGCCCAACCTGGAACATTGCAGAAACATGCGCGAGTGATCGAAATCTTCGAGACAGATCTCGGCGCATCGTTCGCGACAAAGAAAATGATAACGTGTCGTATCGCGACAACGAGCACGAAGAAACACGGGATACAGATTGATAAGCGCCAGAATAACAATGATGAGGCCGCATGCCAGCGGCTGTCTAACAGGAACAAATAAAGAATTAAATAGTTCGCGGCATTACTCCCCCCTTAAAAAAACATCGTCTCGATGTTTCAAAATAGACATGAATTAACATAAACATTGCAAAGCAAACATGAATAGCCTTTAGTGCGCATAATATGGCTTAAGGCGTACAACGTGCACAATTTCAGGATGCAATCGGTGCCGGAGCAATTCTGCCGCGCCGTCGGGAGCGATCTCCTAGTTCAATTCTCCTAGTCGGCGAAGCACCTTGTAAGGGCCGAAGTATCGGCGTAAGAGCTTTTCGCTCAGTCCGCGGCGGCGATCCGATTTCCAAACTCAGACTTGTCCTCCCGGCTTGTACTCAGCATCGCGTCGTCGTGAGTTGTAACGTCGGGCGTCGGTTCATTGCTGATCTTTGCATTTGAGATAGTCTTCGGGCTTCCTCTGCAAGTTGACGGTAGGTGGCGACGTCCAGGTTATCCTCGTCGGTTACATGTGGCAGCATTGCGTCAAACGTCGTCGTGGGCTCCCTGCCGTACACAAGGCTGAACGGGGTCGACCTGGTTGTCTCCTGGATGGCGCTATTATAAGCGAAGATGACGTAGGGTAGAATGGCGTCCCATGTCTTGTGCTTGGCGTCGACGTACATTGCAATCATATCCGCATGTTTTGTTGAGGCGCTCCGTAAGTCCATTTGTCTGGGGATGGTACGCAGTAGTTCTTCGATGACTTCTATGACTGTATTCTAGGATGGCTTGCGTCAGCTCTACCGTAAATTCTGTTCCCCTGTCCGTGTTAAGGACTTCTGGGGCGCCGTGTCGCAAGAGAATTTATTCAACAAAAGACTTTTCGACTTCTGCCGCAGTACCACTGGGCAGTGCTTTTGCTTCGTCGTATCGAGTAAGGTAGTCGGTAGCCACGATGATTGATTTATAGGAAGGGAAAGGCGCGGTAACTGCCTCACTTGTTTTCTGTGGACACCTCAACCGCGTCGTAGGGGAAGGAAGGAAGGTGGGAGTGAAAGTGGAAAGAGAGAAAGATAAGCCGTAGTGGAGAGCTACGGAGTAATTTCGACCACCTGGGGATCTTTACATGCGCTGACATCGCACAGCACACGGACGCCTCTTCGTTTCGCCTCCATCAAAACGCAGCCGCGATGATGTCCGTAGAAGAAGATGGAAAGGGGCCGAGAAGATCTATCCCAATTTGTTGAGGGGGCAGGAGGGGGGGGGGCGGTATCGGGTTCAGTAGCCGAGCTGGCCTGATCGGCGGCGTCTTGCATCGCTGGCACTCACGGCACGATTTTGCGTAATGTACAGCGTCGGATGACCGTCGAGGCCAGTAGTGCCTCTCCTGGATTCGATGCAACGTGCGCGCACAACCAAGGTGCCCTGCTGTTGGCGCGTCGTGCAACGCATGTAGAAGTTCCTGTGTGAGGTTTTTAAGCACGACTAAAAGCTGCGCTGTCTTGTTGGGAGCAAAGTTCTTCTTTACGATGACATCATTGCCTAAGGCGAAAGATGACGGAAAAGCGGCCTTGCCTTCCAAGCAATCTGCTAGGTCTTTCAGCTGAGGATCTGATCGCTGTTGTTGTGCAAAGCTGCTGGCGCTTACTGGTCCCAGAAAGGCATCGTCGTCATCGTCCTTCGGAGGAACGTCGACGGGAGCGCGGGATAAGCAGTCTGCGCCTAAATGCTTGCGGCCCGACTTATATACTACAATAACGTCAAATTCTTGAAGTCTTAGGCTTCATCGGGCAAGGCGGCCTGAGGGGTCTTTCAAGTTAGCCAGCCAGCAGATCGCGTAGTGGTCGCTTACCACCTTGAATGGTCGACCGCATAGGTATGAACAGAAATTAGAAATGGCCCAGATGATCGCGAGGCACTCCTTCTCGGTTGTCGAGTAATTGTCTTCGGCTTTAGTGAGGGACCCGCTAGCGTAGGCGATTATCTTCCCCAGACCGGCACTCTTCTGGACGAGAGCGGCTCCTAGGCCCAAACGACTTGCGTCGGTGTGGGTTACGGTCTCGGCGTTTTCTCGAGTGGCCAAGGACAGGAGGAGACTGCTGGCGGCGCTTAGGTTCGTCGAAGGCTGCTCCTTGCGGCGCTTTCCTTTTAAAAGGTACGTCAGCCTTTGTAAGCGGCGTCAACGGTTCGGCGATGCGCGAAAACGTTCTGACAAATCGTCGATAATAAGCGCACAGCCCAAGGAACCTGCGCACGGCTTTCTTGTCAGCAGGCGGTGGAAATTGTGCGATTGCAGCTATTTTCTCCGGATCTGGCCGAACGCCATCCTTGCTAACGATGTGACCTGGGAACCGCAGTTCCTCGTAGGCGAAGTGGCACTTCTCTGATTTTACCGTTAGTTCTGATGACTTGATGGCTTCCAACACCGTCTGCAGCCGTTTCAGGTGGTCTTCAAAGCTTGACAAGAAGACAACGACATCGTCCAAGTATACCAAACAAATTTGCCACTTCAAGCCTGCCAGGACTGTGTCCATTACTCGTTGAAGCGTGGCTGGTGCGGAGCAGCGGCCAAGTGGCATCACCTTGAACTCAAAAAGGCCGTCTGGTGTGATGACTGCGGTCTTCACGCAACCTCGTCCATCGACCTCAATTCGCCAATATCCGCTCTTCAGGTCCATCGATGAGACGTACGTAGCATTTTAGAGCCGGTCGAGAGTGTCGTCGATGCGGGGAAGCGGGTAGACATCCTTCTTAGTTATGATATTCAAGCGGCGGTAATGAACGCAGAAGCGAAGAGTGCCTTCTTTCTTCTTCACCGAAACGATAGGTGCCGCCCAGGGGCAGTTCGATGGCTAGATGCCGTCATCACGTAGCATTTCCTCAACTTGATCGCGTATGGCCTGGCGTTCTCGTGGCGATACACGGTAGGGGCTTTGACGTAGAGGTCGAGTGTTTTTGTCCGTGATGATGCGATGCTTTGCCTAAAGAGTTTGCCGCACCTTCAATGCTGAAGAACAGCACTCGCTGTAGTTTGCAAGAAGAGTGCGAATCTGGTGTTGTCTGTCTCGGGGGAGCGCTGGGTTAATGTCGAAATTGGGCTGCTTGGCTCGGTTAGGTGCATCGTCTTCAAGTTGGCTGGGGAGGGCGAAGACTTCTCGCGTGTCCGCTAGCTCGTCAAGGAAAGCAATCGACATGCCCCTGTTCAGCTGCCAGTATTCGTCGGTGAAGAGCGTGACGAGGACATCAGCTTGTACATGACGGAAACGGACGATGCCTCTTGCGATGCCAAGTCCTCTATCCAGTAACAACTGAGTGTTTCCTTCGACAACCCCTTCCGTGATTTAGACTTCTGGGTTAACTACAGGGACGATGACCCTTGATCGGGGCGGTACGGTCAATTCTCCGTCGAGGACGTTGAGATCGACGTAATGCGTCGAAGTTCTCGTAGCCGGTATAGCTTTGTTGGTCGAGAGCTTGATTAGTTTGGATCGTAGGTCGATGATCGCTCGATGTTCGTTCAGAAAATCCATGCCCAGAATCTCATCGCGGGAACAGTGCTGCAGGACGACGAAGCTGGTAGGGTAGGTGCGTCCATTTAGTGTAACCCTAGCGGTGCATCGCCCCAACGGCGCAATGAAGCTACCACCAGCGGTGCGGATTAGCAGACCATCCCATGTGGTCGTCACGTTTTTGAGCTGGGCGGCGAAAGCTCCACTGATGATAGAGTAGTCGGCACCGGTGTCCACTAGGGCGGTAACCGTGCGTCCGTCGACAGCAATCTCAAGGTCGCTTGTTCAAGTCCTAGCATTGCACTTTGGCTTCAGTGTTCGATCTCTGCTTCGTCTTGTGCTGAGGTCGCGGACTCGGCACACCATCGTAACGGCGGCGACGTCAACTTGAAGTCTGGTCGTCTTCTCGTCGACGTTGTCGTCTTGTGGATCGACGATTTAATGGCTGCTTCGTCGTCACTCATCGTCGGTCATGGAGGATCTTCGTGCTTTCGCCAGCAACCTCACCTCCAAAGGTTGTTCTATTTAGTTTCCCCTACGAGGGCTTGGGCACCTTCCATGCACACTGTCATCGTAAGTGCGGCCTGGCGACGAAAAGCCGGCCCTGTACGGCGCGGTGGCCTGAATCGACGGGTTGGTGACGCGAACTCACCGCTACGCAGGTAGTTCTCGATTTCTTGAGGTCGTTCACTGGGGCGGGGTCGTAGTTCATCGACTGCAAATCCGCGGAGGCCGATTCGTCGGTACGGGAAGTGGCGTAGAATTTGGCCGGCCTCACAGCAGGGGAAGCATAATGGCCTGTTGTTGGCAGTACTCCAGGCGTCGCACTTCTTGGGGCTTGGGGGTCGTTGGTCGTTTGTAGGCTTGGCGGGCGGGGGCCAAGTGGCGGCTTTCAGCAACAGAACGGTAGCGGCGAGGGCTTTGAAAGTCATCACGTCGGGGCGCAGGGCGACGTAATGCAGCAGCGTAGTTCATCGCTGTTGCCTCTTGTGCTGGAACTGTCGTAGCCGTCGCTCGAGGAACACCCAGGGCCTGCTGGACTTCTTCACGGACGACGTCCGCGAGCGTCGCAACCTGGGGTTGTTGGAATGATGGCAGTAAGCGACGAAGTTCCTCTCAGACGGTCTCACGGATGAGGTCACGAAGGCTTTCTATGCTTGCAGATGCGCTGGGGTTGTGGCTTGAGTGGTCCGGTTGAAGTGGTCGCTCGTAGTTGCGCATCCCGGTGTCCAACGTCTACTCGATGGTCGATGCTTCACTTTCAAATTCGTCCACAGTTTTCGGCGGGTTCAGGACAAGTCCTGCAAAAAACGACTCTTTAACGCCTCGAATTAAAAATTTCACTCTCTCACCTTCGGTTATGTTAGGGTCGGCGCGGCGAAAGAGGCGCTTCATCTCCTTTATGTAGACCCGGACGGGCTGGTTTAGGAGTTGAACTCTTGATTGAAGGATGACCTTGGCTTTCTCCTTCTGAGTTGAACTCTTGATTGAAGGCAATCAAAAACTCTTTCTTGAATATCTCCCAATCCTTGAAAGCTGCCTCGTCATTTTCGAGCCATATAAAGGCAAAACCTTGAAGAGCGAAATAGACTTGCCTTACCTTCACTTCGTCGTTCCAGCCATTGAATTCTGCCACAAGATCGAAGAGGTCCATCCAGTCCTCCGCATCTTCAGTGGGAAGTCCTTTGAAGATGGGGGGCTCCAGGGGTTGCACCAAGGGAACTGGTGCTGTTGACTGGACCATTTTCAATGGTGATGCTTTCCTGTGTCGAACGGGGTCAGGCAGCAGACCGTGTCCGGGTTGTAGCGCTTGAAGTCGGCGGCTGGTTCGGTGACCTGCTGGCTGGTCCCCCAGGGCGACAGGAACAAGGCTGGGGTCTTCGCTTGAAGGATCATGGGCAGCATCTTCACCAGATGTCACGTGGTGGTGACAAGGTAGATGAAACAAATGAAGAGTCGGTGATTGCACCGAAGAAACTCTTTATTGGGCTGACTTGCGCCCGCAAAAGAAACAAACAACTCGGCGGCGGCGATCGCAACAAACGTGCTCGTCGATCGTCGAACAAAGAATGCCCGTCGCACTCGTCTACGCGCAATTTAAAGCTGCTCAGAACCATCTAGATAACGTCGTAAACTGCTGGTAGCACAACCTGGAACATTGTAGAAACATACGCGTGTGATCGGAATCTTCGAGACAGATCTCGGCGCATCGTTCGTGACAAAGAAAATGGTAACGCGTCGTATCGCGACAAAGCGCACGAACAAACACAGGATACAGAATTTATAAGCGCGCCAGAATAACGATGATAAGGCCGGATGACAGCGGCTGTCGAAAAGGAACAAATAAAGATTTAAACAGTTCGCGGAACTAGGATAGAACCTCAAAGGAAGGTTTGCAAGTGAGAAAACGGTTGATGTGGTTTGATGAGGTAGTTATTTAGAGCAATAGTTCCTGTTTTACAGCGCCGACAGTCATGCCCACGTGGAGCGCATGCAGCCAGACCAGCGCCCAGCGCGCTGCGCCGGCTGCGGAGGCGGAAATGGGGCACAACAGCGACGTTGATGGCGACATTGCGACACGCAGGAACGGACGCTAAAGAGCTGCGGTCTAAACTTTTGAGAGCACTGCGGAATCTAGACTACAGAAATGCGAACGCCTAAGCGTTTCTGGTGCACACAGTGCATCACGTTTGCCCTTGTTACCATTATCAACTAACTGCACCGTCATTATCATTGATAATGTCGTCATTGTTACTTTCACTAACTCCAGCGGCATTGTCGTCAGTACTATCATCTTCATTGCAGACAAGGAGAATTATGATGTGGGTTAATGCGCTATTTCAAGCGGTTGCGTTCCTTGATGTTTTCCGCACAAGGGATTCAATCGGCCTCTGGCCGAGGTACTGCTGAGGCTCTTACCAGTATTGATGGCTAGCATATTGTTTTGCCCAGTCTCCCAACTGGTAAGCTAGTCGTTGACTCCCTTTTCTTGCATGCGGACATTGCCGATCGCCCGTACCGGGCACGACGTAAGAGCCTCCCTTCAGAATGTTGTGGATCTCATGGAAATTAGTTCATTTGGCCAATTTCAAATGTCCTATGTATATATGGTCACCTTGAAAGCGGTACATTCGAGAGGGAAACTGGTGGCTTGCGGTGACTTTCTGGTTAAGAACCGTCGCTGTGTCGTCGAGGATCCAGAACTAAAAGTGGTCCTTCCTCCGATCCCTTACGGCGCGGTTCAGGTGTCTTCAAAAGGAGTGTGACAGATACTGCGCCTTTCCTTTTCTGTGAATCAATTATTATTGTTATTATTAAATTGAAGCTTCCGTGGCTTCCTGAACTCATGGCTTCAAGACGTCTTTATCCGTGAGGCATCACAGGTGAACGGGAAGGCAATTTTGATTTCGACTGTAAACTGAAAAGTGGTGGAAACGGAATTTGAGAACGCTGAAAACGAATGTTGTGCCTCTTGTTGAAGGAGTTGGCGTCGGAGACCTCCTACATCTGCGGACTACTTGTAAGGTATACAGAGCCTTGTTTTAATTCCGGGCAGACCACCGCTATGCCTTTGATGTGAATTCGTAGGCGCTGTCTTACACCTTGCTGCGAGGACTGCCGACGATTCGGTCACACCGCATATGTATGCGTGGTTACTTATGCGGATAAGCTACGGGATCGTGTGCCGCCCCCCGCCCAAGCTCAACAAGAGCATATGGCGGACGCCACGAAATTACTTGACGCGGATGGTGTCCCTCCAGCAGCTATTGTGGACACGTCTTCCACAGCTAGCTCAACGTTTGTTCCCCAGGGTGGCTTCAAGGAGAGTGAGCTGAAAGTGGAAGAACGTTAAGCGCTGCCGCCTTGTGAGACACCAAATCCGGTGCATGGTGTGGAGACAGCCACCTGCCCTAATCTTACCAAAGATGCCACCCCGGTTACTTCCAACCATTGAAGTCAATGCCGAGGAAGTGATTGCAGGTCAGGGCCTTCTACCTGGAACCGTGGCCGTCCCGCCTGTTGAAGAGCATCTTCATAAGTGCCGGCCACATTACGCATCTGATTCAAGTGACGATGGTGATTCGGTAAGCGTGAAGCATCGCAGTCGCCGGTACACGTCGAAACACAAAGGGAAGTGCCACGTTCGCCTTCCCGAAGTTGTGGCGGAGGCCCGGCAGCGACGTCGCCGTCTCCAGAGGAACAAATTCAAGTCTAGTTACCACTTTTGCGGTCGCCATGGCGACTACTCAGGAGCTGGTGTTTGCAACGCTGAATCTGCGAGGCCTTAGGTCTCATCAGAAGCAGGTGCAACTTAGCCGACTTTTCAGTAGCAGGTGGCTTGATTTTATCGCCGTCCAGGAAACGAAGATTGAAAGGGAGCTAGGAGACAGAGAGGACACTGGGGCTATTTTTGTTTGATTATACAATATAATTTTGACGCATGCTGTTGCTTTGTTGGCGGGTTGCTTCTTGTGTTTTCGAAAGGCTATCACGTATTCTGCTATTTTATTTTTATTTTTATTTCTTATTTATTTAAACCTCAAAGGCCCCATTGAAGGGGTATTACATGAAGGAGTGGGTTTCAGGGTGCGTTATTCTACTGCACCGACTTTAAAAGGCGGCTAATAAGCGGTGATCCTTGCTCCACAGGAAGCCACAGAGACTTATCTATGTATATGCGTCTAATAGTGCAGCTGAGCGTGTCGATATGTTTGAAGGCATGGCTGCCCTCCTATAGGGATAGTGATAAAAATGTGCTAATTTGAGACTAATTCTGTGTGTCACCTGAATGATCGTGCCGTGCCTAGTGTACACAGAGATAGAAGTGGTCAAATGTCATAACTTATATATCATGCAGAACTCATTGATCAGTGGTCCGATATCACGCAACCACACTATTCACGCATATCCAGGGTAGGTCCAACGCGCGCCTAGGCGTGATTTATGTTTTTTCCTTACTGGTTTCCCGCGATCTGTTGTGTTGTCTGATCTGTTCGTTCCTGGTTTCTGTCCTCGAGCGTGCCAATGTTGGATCATCTGTACTTTAAGGGATCATCTGTACTTTAACTCAAGTTACCGACATTCTAGTGGAAATTAAGAAGAAGAAATGGACATGGGCAGGACATGTAGTGCGAAGAGAGGATAACCGATGGTCGCTGAGGGTAACAAACTGGATTACAAGGGAAGGAAAGCGTAGCAGGGGGCACCAGAAAGTTAGGTGGGCGGATGAGATTAAGAAGTTCGCAGGGGTCAAGTGGATGCAGCTAGCACAGAACCGGGTTAAGTAGAAATATGGGAGAGGCCTTCGCCCTGCAGTAGGTATAATCAGGCTGATGATGATGATGATGATGACTTTAAGGGGTGCAACTTTGTTACAACTGTTCCACTCGCTTGATTGTTAATGGCCACCTGTCAGAGCCTGTGCCAATTCGATCATCCTTGAAGCGAGGCTGTGCTATGTCAGCGCTACTCTTTACCATCTACCTAGTACCACTTTGTTTGAGTGTAGTTCGAAATAGCTATATCCGTGGTTATGCTGCCTTTAGTAAAGAAGTCATAGGGCTTGCCTACCCTATTGCAAAAACCAGCGTCTCCAGTGCGAAACCAGTAAGCTTTTCCCGCTGGTTTTGCACTGGATCTGCTGGGCACGCTGGAGGTCTGCCATATTCACTGGAACAGTAACGGGAAGACACTGGCTGCACTGGTGCGATGGGAGACAAACGCTGGGATTAGCCTTTTGACGCTCGGTGTGTCGCTGGCATCCGCGATGCACTGGGAGAAGCGCTGTATGTGCGCTGGGCCGCACTGGTCCCAGTGCCCCAGTATAGCCGGTGCGGCCTGCGGCGTCAGCCGGAGTAGCATCCCTCAGGGGTCAACAGGGCAACAGCGTACTCGCAATCGACCATCGGGGCGCATATGAAAAATATGGTTCAAGCAAGCGTTTTTTTGCTGCTAAGTCGGTACGCTTTGTAAGAAAACAAAGGAAGTATCTTTTTTCTAGAGTTTCCATGTTTCGATAGGTCGTTTCGAGCGTTTCGAGAGAGACCACGACCGCCGCGCCTCTATCTTATGACACACTGACGATTAACGCACAACTAAAGCTGGAATTTAATAATGTGGGCTACCATGCATAACCAATTTCACAGCTGATCTTAAGGGTTAATGATTACTGCCATAATGTGCAATGCGGGCTCAATGGCAGGCGAGCGTAGCCTGCTCCACGGCCCAGTATAAACAGCAGAAAGAAAAACTAAAACGAGGAAGACAGTAGTTTACCGAGCGATGGGCCCCATGAGAGAAAAAACAACAACATACAGCGCTTGTAATGCATAATAGTTGGCGTGTTTCTCAAGCTTTTGCGCTCCTTCTTACTCTGCGTATGAAGCAGCCGAGCCCTCGGTCATCGCAACACTTCCTGAAATGTTGACATACAAATAAGGTTTAGTTACACGCAATATAGGGTCATCGCTGCGGCGCTTGCCGGTATTGAAGCTTGGTCGCACTTTTTTCCTTCAAGGTTTGTACTAAAGCTCCGTGTTCAGCTAAAATTACGCCCACGGTAGCAGAGCACCACCGAAGAGCCGGCGTTGGTAAATTTGCCAGCGATGTCAATCTCCACATGTTAAAATGATTCCAATGCACAAAATAGCGCGCATAGGCGCCCTGAACATTAGCTGCAAGTCGTGAGAGCAGACAGCAAGCTCCAATGATCAAGAAGTTGTATATGTTAGAGCGGTAGCAATGGGGGGGGGGGGGGGGGGGGCACTTGTCTATCACTAAACCGTGCTAGTTTAGTGATAGACAAGTGCCTAGGGACTGAGTTCGAAGCGCGCTTGGTGCACTCAATTTTTTTAGGTTTTTTCTTATGTACGTAAATTATTTCGTTACTTTTTGCAGTCTAATTTTTATCCCACGCCTTCTTTTCTCCGGGCGAACAGTGCCGCCAGTGCGGAGCGTCCCAGTATGCCGCGTCCCAGTGCGCCCAGTTTCAAGCGTCATACTGAGACCATAATCAGGTATGGCGCTGGGGCGCTGAAACCCAGTGGCACTGGTTTTTGCAATAGGGTAAGCCAATGATTTGGCCTTTTTCTGCGTTGAAAAACTCAGCACTGGCAAACTTATAACCACTATTGAGCAGTTTGGCATTGTCTCTGGCGCTCAAACAGGTGTAAAAATTCTGCTCTGTGGTACGTTCGTTTGGAACAATGCCGACTGATTATGTTGGAATTGAATGGTCTCGTGTCTCCCCTAAATACCTTGGAATTCACTTTCATGCATTCAAGTCTAGTGAGCGCTACTGGAGAGAGCGGGTCCCGGCACTCCAAAGCTATGCTCAGACTTTACTTCCGCACCGCCTATCATATTTTGGTTGAGCACAGGCCTTTAACACGTTCTTGGCAACAAACATTTATTCTGTTTTGCTGGTACTCCATTGTGCGAGGCATTACTTTCAAAGATTTCACCTAACGTTTGGGACGTTTATATCGGCCTCCAGATTTCAGCCAAAGCGGCGTGATAACCTATGTAGGCCTGTTTCTGCTGTCGGACTAGGCTTAACTCATCGTTTTGTCAGCCAGTAAGTTGATTGTTTCTTCTTTTTCCGTAATAGCTCCCATCCCATAATCAGAGCATCCCTGCAAACTAACTTTGTGAACCTTCTTCCTGACTTAGCGGTCTTGGCCAATTTTACCAATCGGCCATTAATAATTGCTTTTATCAAATACGTTTACGATTCAGTGCGTTTTCTGGCAGTTCGCTTTTCTTATGAAAAATTATTCTACACTTCACGGAAATATTTATGCAATGCGTTGATACCTATGTGGTACCGCCTGCATTATATCGTTCTCTAAATTCTGAATATTTGGGATGCAATGTGTTGAAAAGAGTGCACAAAATGCCGATCTCGCCTTCTAATAAAATGTTTTTCTTTAAACTTCGTGCCAAAGGGCTACCTAAGTGTCGCTTTATAAAAATATTTTTGTTTCTTCTGTAAATTGTCGGCCTTGTAAAACCTACACCTTTATACACCTGAAACAATCAAACACTCTTTCATTGCCTGCGAAGATGCGATACTATTTTGGGACGTTCTACGAAGAACACTCAAGAAAGAATATTTTGAATTGCCACAGTGTACGTTGCCTAATGACCCCCCAACCTGACCATGAACCCTTTGATGTGGTGTCCTCCTTGGTTGGCACAGCCTGTGGAAAAAACCTATGTTGAATAGGAATGCTGAGCCGGTGATTTTCCAGTGCATATTTCTGCCAGATGGCACACCAGCTGAGAGACACGAAGATAGTGACTACACAAGAAGATAGCGACTATCAACCGGACTGGCTGCCATTATTGATCTCTTGTCTTTCTTTGTCGTCGTTTTAGTGACTATGGACTAAGACGTATTGTAGTTGTGAGGTGCGCTGTATGTTTCAATTAGACTTTTCGGCTACAGGCTAGTAGTTTGTAAATAATATATATAGCTCTTCCCTATATTTAAAGGCTTGCAATAAATGCCATGCTGAAAAGAAAAATCGCGGTCGTGGCGTATTTGGTTAAAGCACTCGGCTGCGGATCTAAGAAAGGGAGGTTCGATTCTCGGTGGAGACAGGATTTATTCATCGTTTATTCAGGAAACTGGTTTCGAGAGGCAACGTCAACGGCGACGCCGCGGAACGCACGAACGGGTCCCAATGAGCTGCGCTCTAAAGCGAACAGGCGTCCACGTTCTGTGCGCTGTCAGTGCACGTTTGAGATACTCAGGTGGTTGAAACTACTCTGTAGCTCTCCACTACGGGTCGCAGGTTTGATGACATAGGTACCCGCTTCGCCGCACTTGATGCGGAAAGAATGCCAAGAAGCAGAAACATAGTTGATCATGGCCATCCAAAATAACAGGCATACACATTAGCACTGGAAGTTTCGCGAGCACCGCCGTAAAATAAGGGTTCTAGATCTACTCTAAGTAACTAGGACAGTTTGGAAGCAATTGCGTTACAAGAAGTAGGAATGCCAGCAACGCTAACAGGATATCGAGCTTTCTGTACGGAGGGGTGGTGGTGGTAGTGAAGACATTTATCGTACATTTTGGAGGAGGTTTGTTTGGCACGGAGACCTAAGGGCCTCGGCCTTACAATACTGGGAGGAGTCCCTATTCGGGGACTCCATTGATGGTTGCCACCGCCTGCGCACGCCGCGTTAAAGCCCTTTCGGGCCTGTAGGTCGCAGCAGCCGAGCAGGGTCGCCTCCCAGTCCTCCCGGTAAGGGTTAGGGATGGGGGGAAGGGATGGGTTTTGTTGGCAGGCCCATACAATTAGGTAGGTGTCAGCCACCGCCCTACAGTACTGGCACTAGCCAGTGAACTGGGAGTCTAAATGGTAAAGTACTGCTAGGCACAGCGTCCCGTTGGTGAAGAGGCGCAGGAGCAGCCTCTTGTTCGATTTTCCCAACCGTTTGCAGGGGTCAGGGTATTTGCGATGAGAGTTTTGATAGAAAATTACAATATCTTTGAATGTGTAGGCCGGATTGGAATCGATATCCTCAGGCGATTCGAGTCGCCCGGAGAGAAAGCGCGCGGGCGGCTGCGTCAGCTGCCTCGTTCCTTGCAAAACCCTAGTGGCTAAGAGCCCAGACGAGATATCGGCACGCGGGGTCCGTGTCCCGACAGCAATTTTGATATATTCTATAGACTAAGGGGGTGGTTCAGCCTTGCGCGATGTTCCGACAAGCCCCTCGTGAGTCGGTGATGGCATATATAGAGGTGCGGTCTGAGCGGCGAGTGCAATGGCTACCTCTTCCGCATGTGTTATAGATTTCGCCGTGAATGTAAGGTCATCGACTGTGCTCCCGTTGTGAACGACTGCGGCCGTATACCAGCCCCCCGGATGGGGGCCCGAGGCATCCACGCTGAACACACCTGATTTCTTGCTGTAATGGCGGGCCAAGGCTTCCGCCCGCGCCAGGCACAGCCAATTAAGGTCTTCTCGTGACATGTTGGCAGGGAGAGGCCGCACTGTGAGGGCGCGTCTCCAGAGTTCTGGGATGCGGAGCCTCTCCTCAGTGAAGTGTTTATGTTGAATGTTTAGCCGGGCAAGAAGGCGGTGACCCGACACTGTCTGTGTGAGGCGGGTATATTGGTTCATCAAATTTCTTCCCGACGCTCTCTGAAAGTGTTCACCACCCCTTGGGCTATGAGCCGATCGTTAGAGGTAAAGATTGGGAGGTCGGGGGCACGTTTCACGATTTTTCGGAGGATCGCTTCAGGGGTATTCTCCTCGTGCTTACGCAAGTGGAGGTAAGGACTCGAATACAGAATTAGACTGGTTACGAAGGCGTTTGCCAGCCGCAATTGGCATCCTTACTTCGCAACCCCATCGTTTATTATATATCCGGTGGACTGTAAGGCCCTCACTAGACGGTGCGTGGCTAGTGTTGTGTCACGGCGTCTTTGGTGATGGATGAAGAGACCGAGTACCCTGGTCTTTTTTGAAGAATGAGACCGCTCGCAAGCGAGAGCAAAATTTGTGTGGTGCATCTTGGAGGGGGAGGAGATGGACAAATTGCGATTTCTGAGGGGAACATTGAACACTACCGCGCTGGGCATAGCGGTCTACTATGCTTGCCGCTGTTTGCAGGCAGGTTTCAATGTCGAACAAACTGCCCTGCGTGGCCCATAGAGGGACGCCGGCGTTGAGCGCGTGCTGCACGCCTTCGACCTCAGCCAGCTGGGCCTTCAGACGCAATGGCAATCTTAAAAAGCAGCGGGGAGAGAACTGCGCCCTGAGGTGTACCCCGCGTGCTGATCATGAATGGTCCGCACTCCTTGTCTTGTATTTTGATGTAGGATTATCGGCCTTTAAGGAATTGTCTTATATAATTGAATGTACTGCTGCCACACTGTGTTTGACTTAGGTGGGTCAGTATTACTTCGTGTGTGACGTTATCGAAAGTCCCTTTCACGTTTAGGGCAAGTACCACCCTGTTAAATGTGGGGGCATTCGAATGCGTTGAGAATTTTACTGTTAAGATAGAAACCATGGGTGGCTATACCAACTAAAAGAAACATCACATTAGTCATGCATGCCGCAGAGGTTAAAAACATCTTCCATATGGCAAAGACAAATGGCCATTTTAAGCCGCGCAAAACTGTGTCCATAAATTGTTCAAATGTGGCAGGCGCATTGCACTGCCTTAATAGCATACATTAAACTTATAAAGGCCATCTGGCGTTAAAAAGGCTGTTTGTTTTCTTATCCGCGGGGTCCATTGGAATTTGCCAGTAGCCAGATCTGAGAACAAAACAAGGAAAATAGGACGCACCAGAGAGGCAGTCGAGGGCGTCGTCTATGCGAGGAAGAGGATAGAGGATAGACGCTCTTTTTCTTAACAGAATTTAGTCGGCGGTAATCAACACAGAATCGCCACGAATAGTCCGTCTTGCGTACCAGAATAACAGGGGCTGCCCAAGGGCTAGATGACTCCTGTATCCCCTTCTTCCGTAGCATGTCCTCCACTTTCTCATGAATGACTGCGCTCAGATGGGGACACGCAATATGGCTTTTGACGGATAGGACGAGCCGAACCAGTGTCAATGGTATGATGGGTCTGAGGTGCAGGGCGAGAGATTGGTCCATCTATTTGAGAAAATTCAAACATAGGCGAAAAGGGTAGAAGTACATTGTCACGTCCTGACACGTAGGGACACGACGGCAGCAGAGACGGCAGCAGCGACAGGGCAACGGCACAGTGCAGCATAAGAGCAGCGGAACCAGCACGCGCGTGAGTCACGGCAGCAGCGTCGTCTTTTTCAAGCGATCGCGCTTATTCTTCTTCGGGCGCTACGCTGCCTCCCTTCAGAAAGAAGCATCATCTCGATGTTCAACGAAAAAAAAAAGAAAGCACCAGCAAAAACACGGTTAGTGTCTGCACGTGTTGTTCCGCGATAAAAGTACAGAGGAGAAAACATTGAAGGGTTCCTCCAGGATCACACGTAATACGGCTTAAGCCGGACAGTATGAACAACTTCAAGACGTGAGGAATGTGACAATGGTCAGCTTCCGCTGGGAAGCACCTCACAGTTGGGGTCACCGATCCGACAAATAACCGTGTAGGGTCCAAAGTAGCGCTTCATAAGTTTTTCCGAAAGGCCTCGACGGCGAACCGGTGTCCAAACCCAGACCTTATCACCAGGCCGAAAATCAACGTCACGTCTCCTGAGGTTGTAGCGATAAGCGTCGGTACGTTGTTGGTGCTGTATGTTGAGTCGTGGTAGTTATCGAGCCTCCTCCGCGCGCTCGCATACTAGTCGAGCATCATCGGCGACGCCGTTAGGCGGTTCGTGCGGCAGCATAGCATCGATCATTGTAGTGGCTTTTCTGCCATGCACCATTTGGAAAGGTGACATACGTATTGTTGTCTGAACTGTATAGTATTGTAAGCAAACGTAACATAAGGTCCCTCGCCCCAATTTCGATGGTCGGCGTCCACATATATGGCGATCATATCAGCCATCGTCTTGTTCAGCCTCTCCGTTAGCCCATTGGTTTGAGGATACATTTGAGCGCGAGCCTCCAAAGTACGTAGTGCCGCCGAATACGTGCGGGATGTCAACAGTCGAATTACCAGTCCAGCGTGAGTAAACTGTAGATTTGCTTAGCGTGTGAAAGCCGCGACAAATGAAAGCTGCGTTTCCGCATTTCCGAAGTGTACAGAACAGTGCAAGATGAACTAAAAAGGTGATAAAGAAATGACGGAGAACAATTATTTTCCTGCGTGAAGTCTAGAGCTGCCGATCCTCCGGCACTTCGATCGAAGTATGTTTAGAGTGATAATATCTTTTTGCTGCGGAATTTAGGCGTTGCTACTTCTCAAGCCATCTTCAGCGCTGCGTTACGCATCACGTAATACAGTTTTGTGCCAGAATGTAATGCGTTTCAGTGGTTATGTACGCAAAAAGAGCAGAATGCATTGATTTTTCCTCGGCCGGCCCTGTGAAATCTAGCAAACGTTTTACCTGTTACTAGGCTGTAAGACATGATTCAAAATATGAGGAGTTCCCTCACCACAAGCTGAAAAGTCTACAGTTATGCCATAAACTCCTGTCGCTCCTACTGACTTCGCTAATTTTGCGCTGCAATAAAACAGCATATCGATGCTGTTTCAACGTTTCAAAATTTATGTTAGGTGTAGCTTCCATGGGGCAGTGATCACTACGAAATTTACGCCTAACTTGATGTTTGATACGTTTCCGCCAGATAGGTTATCTTATCACGAGTGATAAAAAACACAGCAAAAAAGGGATTGCTGATCATTTAAAAAATATTTTATATCATACACATAACTTTAAAATATGCTTCATGAAGAATTTTTTCCCTCCAAAGATTGATGAAGAAGTTCAGACATGGTTGCAACGCCATGGCCGTCGGAAAGGCGCCTATACTTCGTCTCACAAGGTGTTTGCAGCACTGCGAAAAGCTGAGGTACTCTGGTCCAATCAGGATCACGTGCATTAAAATAGGCAATTGTGCTCCTACGCGCCTCTCGTCCCCAAAATTGGCGGGAGGGAAAGTAGGAGCCCAATTCTCTTTTATAATGCGCAGGGGCGGGATGCACTCAAGAGCACAACTGCAAGGGCTCCTAGCTCTGCCTTTCGCAGTGCTGCAGATATCTTGTGTAAAGGAATTATAGGCCTGATTGTCTAGGGGCTGGTTGCAATAGAGCTTTATGAACTGTAGCTAATGTTTTTTATGAAGTTATTATCAAAGGTTATGACGCAAGTGGCCTTCCTTGTTATTTAGAACCTTGCACATAGAACATCGCACCACGATAAACTAACCAGAGAAATCAGCGAGGCATTTCACATCCATAAAAACCGCGACACATACGTTAGCATCCCGTCTGTTCTCTTTCATGAATGTGAACTGCGGTATCTTGATCGTTAAGATTTAAGTTATCAGATATCGGTGCTGTTAGTACTGCTTATGCGCGCTCTTGTTTGTAAATGGAGTACACATTGTTTTCTTGACAATAAAATCTTCAGTTTCTAGTCAGCGCTGTTCCAGTCTTCTCTCTTGTCTCCGTTGTTGCATTGTTTTTGTTGTTTAACTAGGTACCAACTCGCCCAACTCACCGTTTTACTACTACATTTTATTTGCAGTGGACTATTTTTTTTTCGAATGCAGCTTTTCTCACTCAGCTACCAGTGTTGTGAAATACAGGGAACTATTCAGCCTCGACCTATACGACTGTTGATGTACTTGTTTTAGTATGGTCGGATTTATGAAACAGCAATAAAAATAAAGCATCCCTGACCGTGCTACTTGACAGTAGTTGGATTAAATTAAGTAAAATAAAAGGAGCCGCTCTAAGGAACAGGAATTTTGGTAGCCAGAAAAAATGTTCAGAAGAAACAGTATAATACCGAAAGGACTCGAGTGAGAACGAGAGAGCCGAGTCGGCACGTTGTGTGGCTAGTGTGACATAATAGTTTGGCGATGGTCGGCCGATAGTCGTCTTGCGTTCGACGCGGCGCTGACGCCGACTGTCAGCAACTGTTTAATTCGGCGCATTGTTACATAGACGCAGACAATACAAAGACGTGGTGTTTGCCGTCCGAAGCGGCGTCGTGTCGGGTTAGTGTGACAGGCCTTTAAAAGTACATTATAAACAATGCGAGAGACAGGTGCGTTTTACCGAAGGACACACTGGAGAGAGTGCAAAATATGATAAAGAGATGAGCACTCTTTAAAGAACCGAAAACACTGTGCACTAAAGTAATTGTATCACAGTTAACAGAGATATGGTCACGTGGGACACTACAGTGATAATAAGAGCGTTTTGCCGAGAAAAGCCGCTTCAGTCGTTTTAATGCGATATTAAGTTTGAAATGAAGGGTGAGTGTTAGTACTCACTTCAAGGGCATTGAATGTTCGATATATACTGTATGTGGCAATGTATTTATTTTCCCCGAAATCTCATTACATATTTTTGTAAGTGGCCTGCACCTTCAATTTCGGCCCACTGCTACCGCGTATGGGGTAACCTCTGCCTTAGTGGAGCCACTATTCTTCATGCTTATTGTTCCTCTCCACTTCTTCCATCTATTAAACTTATGCAGTGGTTTCCTCTCGGCACATATAATAGCCAGTAGCCGAGAATGTGCTGCGCCTGAAGAAACTCCTTGTTTGCTTCTTCTGACAAAGCATGAGTAGGAGGGCGTACAGAACAGCATATGAACACAGCGATCGGCACAAGCACCATTATATTTGTCCTCTGATGTGTGCCCTGTCCAAACCAGCAACAACCTGCTGTAACCAGCCGCGCGTTCTGCTGGTGTGGACGGATTTAATGCAAAATTACTAATGAACACAAAGTGCGTTTCAAGCGTAATATTATCTCATAAATTTCACCACTCCCTTTCATCACGCATGGCTCCGCAAGACTGGAAGGTAGGCAAGGCCCTTCCAGTCCCCAAAAAAGGCCCTTCACAGTCACCCAGTAACTATCGCCCTATATCTTTCACTTGTCTTTGGTCTAAATTAATGGAACATATAATCCACTCGCATGTAGTAAAGTTTCTAATCTCTTGTAATTTTTTTCATCCCAACCAACATGGGTTTCGCAAAGGCCGCTCGTGTGAGACACAGTTAGCATTATTCATCAATGACCTCAGCTGTAGCTTAGATAATAACGTCCCCATTGATGCCCTATTTTAGACCTCAAAAAAGCTTTTGACAAAGTTCCTCACAAACGCTTATTTTTAAAACTTTCATCCCTTAATCTCCATACGCACGTGTATGACTGGATTTGTGACTTTTTAACTAATCGACAGCAATTTGTGTATGCTAATAATACCGCTTCTTCCAGGTCTCCCATGCTCTCAGGTGTGCCTTAGGGCACAGTCCTCGGTCCACTACTCTTCTTAATATACATTAAAGACCATCACAACAAATATTTCATCTACCATTCGCCTATTCGCCGACGATTGTGTTATCTATCGCCCTATTAACAATAACAACGATGTATGTGCCCTCCAAACTGACCTTTCACGAATCGAATCTTGGTGAAAAACGTGGCTAATGTCATCAAATGTTAGTAAAACTTCGTTAATTTCTTTCTATCGGCGACAGTCATACATAACGCTTGACTATGTACTCTGCGGCTCCGTTCTTTCTTCCACATCAGCATGTAAGTGCTTAGGTGTTCACATATCTCATGATCTCTCTTGGTCCGCCCATATTACAACAATTGCTAACGAATCTGATCTTGCCCTTTCTTACTTAAGACGTAATTCACCATTAGCTTCTTCTTCTGTCAAGTCTCTGGCCTACGTAACACTAGTTCGTACAAAGCTTGAGTATGCATGCGCAGTATGGGACCCTCATATTTTGTATTGGACTAAAATCCTCGACTCTGTCTAAAATCGCGCAGTTAGATTCATCTTTTCCGATTACTGTTATCGTTCCAGTGTGACTACTATGAAATCTGAAGCTAACCTGCCTAAAAATCAACAGACTTAGCCTCTCTCACAAATTCTATCACTTGTCACTTGCTGATCTAGAACCAGCTCATCGCACCTCCGTTCGAACGAGTCACACAAAAGCCGTTTATCCGCCTAGCGCACGTACCTCTGCACATCTGCATTTTTCCAGACTGCAGTCGACTGGAATGGCCTGCCTGCCGATGCCGCACTCCACACCAGCATCGCGAATTAAAAAAAAAGCCGTTGAAGGTCTATTTATTTATTCTTTGTAATTAATTTTTTTGATTTTCTGTGCTGCCATGTATTCCCCTCATGTAATACCTCATACTGGGGAATTTGAGGTGTACAATAAATATATTAATACGCTTATATGTGTTCTGCCCTTTATTGTAGTTTTTTTACGGCCTTCTGGTTTCAAGAATGACATTGGTTGAGGGTGCCATGCCAGTCACCCTGGCGGTATCTCGTACGGATAAGGAAATTTTATAGTTATCAGATGGACTGTACTTACTACTGGGATAAGGCCGCATCCCTATTTCCGCCATTAGACTGGTCCTGAGTCAGCTTCCGCTTGACCCCGAAGACTTCTTAACCAAATCCGCCCACCTAATTTTCTGCCGCCTCCTATGAGACTTTTCTTCTCTCGGAATCCAATTTGTTATCATTAGCGACTATCGCTAATATTCTCTTCGCAAAACATAATCTGTCTATGCTGATTTCTTCTTTATTTTGAATGGAATGCCATTAACACGAGTTATTTGTCTGCCCCACGCTTCCATATCTTAACGTAACACACATAAGTTTCCATTCTACGGTTATTTGCGTTGCGCTGTAAGGTGCTGAAGCCGAAATACAACCCACGTGACGTATGTAGCATAAAAGAGGATATCAGCAAAAGCAAAACTCGCGTGCTTATTTCGCCTTCGAACGTTCCCTCTTTCTAAGAGGGAAACGCATTGTGAAATTCCGCGATGGTTTTTATTTCTTCGCATGACCATAGCGAGAAGGTTTTTGTTTTATTTTTAGTTTTCCAAAGATCGCTTGCCAGAGTTGCTTCAGCTTTGACACGCGTTGACAGCCATGACGGCGCCACGCCCTGGACCTGTTCGAAGTCACGAGGGTCAAGCGTCACGGCGCTTGGAGATTACATATTCCCATTGCGTTCTTTCTTCCGTAGAGCATGAGTCGAGAGCCATCCAAACTTTATTTTTCTTTCCGATAGCCCGTTATTGATCGGCACGTCACCACCTCGGGCTCCGTGAACAAGCCAGCGCCCCTCTGCTATTAAGGATAGGATATGACAGACGCGCTTGAAGACGCTCAGAGAAGCGTGGTAAGCGAAGAGGTTCGAAAGGCTTTATCAAAGTGTTTCCTTTTCAACGTAAGACCGCAAGAAGGCGGACGTAATCTAGCAAAACTTTGTATATGTTGTCGTAATTATGCACTGGAAGAAATAAGAAAATTATGCACTGCAAGGAATAAGCAAACTAAGATTCGTGCTCAGAATACTACTCTTGATCTTCCTGTGCGAACGAACAAATAAAAAAGGATCACATGCTGCTGGAGGTAGCGCCAATATTTGAAAGAAACCTTGGCATTCGGATAAATAAGGAAACTTGGCTCGTTCTTGGAGATAAATTGTAAGAAGTTGAACTTGCCCAGGGCTTTCCTGCAATGCGTATGAAGGGCTTATGCCGGCGTTTTTTCCAAAATATCTAGAAATATTATAATTGACAATTACGTTTCGTGACCTCTAAGGGTATGGTGCGTTACCGTGGGCGATTACCTCCTATATACAACCCCATTTTATCTGCGTCGTGTGAATATGCCAGCATGGCAGAGCAGTAGCGAGACTGACTAGGCATCCAAGAGCCCTGGAAGGTTGGTTCTTGTTCCGCCAATTCCAACCTCAGATCAGCAATTGGAGTTGACAACTTCCAACGTTTTGATACCATATTCTCCTGTAAAGTCTCAAGTATGATCGAAGGTGAGTGCTCGGTCATGGCAACTGCTAGCTATACCACTTCCCAGCGCTACATCCCTTATTGAAGCGATATGTTTACTATGCGAGGTAAAACCAAGGCCACCGCGTATTTCGACGAACTTCAAACAGTTTGATGGCCACGTTCGAACTTTATATATAATTTAAAGGAGCGAACAGTCTGCGAGTCGAAGGTAAACGTTGGGGGTTTCTTTAGTTGTTTTTTTTTACTTTATTGTTGATATTGACCAGAGTCTTATGGTGATTTTAGGGAGCAAGGATATTAAATAAAAACCAGAAGAAAAAACCACGCACCGTTAGTGGGAGTCGAACCCACGACCTCCGAATGTCGCGTCCAGTGCTCTTCCAACTGAGCTACAACGACGGCTGTCCAGTCGGAATAATATTTTGGATTTGAGGGGCCAATGTCTCTACACAAAAGTTAAGAACCTGAGTTTTGCAAGATACGGCGTAGTTTTTTTCGCAAAAAATCGTATACCATTAGAAGTGGAAAATGGCGTTTTTGCCAATTCATAAAGTTGCAAGTTTGGGTACCTGCTGCTTCCTCGCTACGATCTTGTCATGTATTTTTTTATTCTCTAAATCAATGCAGCTTTTTCTCTTACGAAAGTTATTTAGTAAAAGATCGTTAACTTTGCTGCAGGAGCAACGGCTTGCAAAAAACTTCATTTTTAACCTTAAATACTGGCAGGGTGGCCAAATTTTCCACTAAATTTGATTTCTTTATTATGCACATTACGTTCATAATTTCACACAAAGTTTGGAGCTCTAGAGTGCTGCGTGTGTTCCCCACAGGGCATTCAAATCGCCCGAAATTTGGAAAGAGCAAAAAACGGGCAACTTTGACTCTAGCTAAGAAAAAACACCTTTATTTTTATTTAAATCCCTGTCAAGATTCCTAGGTACCTCAAAAATATTACCGACTAAAGACTGTTTTGTTATGTTGAATATGTCTACTTAGGACAGGTAGTAACCGCAGATCCGGGAGCGCATTTGGCAAGCACTCACAGATTATGACTAGCAGCTTACC
>JAJIZL010051798.1:0-10226 GCA_023969395.1 Amblyomma maculatum
CCAAGGGGCATCGACCCGATGCCGCAAGCGTAGGGGAATAGTCGAAAGGCGGGGCAAGTTATACGGGAAAGTCTGGCTCTGGTTTGGACCCTGAAATGGTTTAACGATTGTAATATGGCTTCATTCTGGTAACGTGAACTATTTCAGATTTCGGCTGCCGAGAGGAGCGTACAGTGCCTTGTGGTAGCACCTCGTAGTTCACCGCGCTGAAGCGGCGGAGCACCTCGTAAGGTCCAAAGTATCGCCGCAGAAGCTTTTCAGAGCGCCCTCGCAACCGTATTGGGCTCCATACCCAGACTTGGTCGCCGGGCGTGTAAGTCACCTCTTGGTGTCGCAGGTTGTAGCGCTGGGCGTCGTGTACTTGTTGGTGCCGAATTCGCTGTCGGGCAAGCTGGCGTGCAGCTTCTGCGTCATGAATAAATTGGTCAGCCCCCACGACAGTGGAGGGAGCAGAATCTGGAAGAAGCATGGCATACAGCATAGTCAAGGGTTCGCGTCCATGAACCAAATGAAATGGAGTGCAGTGTTGTATGCGAACGTGATGTACGGCAGAATTCGGTCCCAGTTCCCATGATCGTCGTCTACATACATAGAAATCATATCGGCAATTGTCTTGTTAAGCCGCTCAGTCAGTCCATTAGTTTGAGGATGATAGGCTGTTGTCTTGCGGTGGGTGGTGCCACTGAGTCGAAGTACCTCATTCGTGAGTGCCGACGTAAACGAGGTTCCTCTGTCAGTTAAGACGACTGTTGGCGCACCATGACGGAGTACAATGTTGTGAATGAACAAATGCGCAACTTCATCTGCGGTACCACGGGGAATGCCCTTGGTCTCAAAGTAGCGGCTAAGGTAGTCAGTGGCAACCGCTATATACCTTTTACCCATGGAGGACTTCGGAAATGGGCCCAGTAAGTCCATTCCGACCTGTTGAAATGGGAATTTCGGGGGATCGATAGGCTGTAAGAGCCCAGCTGGTTTAATAGGTGGTGTTTTACGCCGCTGGCACTCACGGCAGGTACGGACGTAGCGGCGCACAATGGCAGCTAGCCTGGGCCAGTAGTACTTCCGGCGTATCCGTGCCAATGTGCGAGAAAACCCGAGATGGCCGGAAGAAAGGTCATCGTGGCACGCACGAACTTCGTCATGTAGTGTTGTGGGTACTACAAGCAGATAAGCAGTTTCTGTTGGACCGTAGTTCTTCTTGTAGAGAACACCATCACGCAGGCAAAATGATGACAGTCCGCGCCTGAAGAGCTGAGGAGGAGATGACACGGTTCCTTCGAGGTATTCAATGAGGGGCAAAAATTCAGAGTCAGCCCACTGCTTTCGGGATAAGGTGGACGTCGCGATAACACCGAGGAAAACGGAATCATCGTCGGAGAAGTCCGCGTGACAGGGAGTAGGGGCGCGGGACAGACAGTCAGCATCACTGTGTTTCTTGCCGGAGTTGTGCACAATTGTAACGTCAAATTCTTGCAACCGAAGGCTCCATCGAGCAAGCCGACCCGATGGATCTTTCAGGTTTGCCAGCCAACACAGGGAGTGATGGTCGCTCACGACACGAAACGGACGACCGTACAAATACGGACGAAATTTCATGACTGCCCACACAACAGCGAGGCACTCCTTTTCGGTAGTTGAATAATGAACTTCGGAACGGGACAAAGTGCGACTGGCGTAAGCAATGACACGTTCTGCACCGTCCTGCCACTGAACAAGTACCGCACCGAGGCCAACGTTACTGGCATCCGTGTGAAGTTCCGTGTCGGCCTCTTCGTCGAAGTGGCCAAGTATTGGCTTACATTGGAGACGGGACTTGAGTTCCGTGAAAGCGTTTTCCTGGTCGGGGCCCCAAAAGAACGGCTCGGCGTCTTTTGTCAGGCGGGTTAGAGGCTCAGCGATCTTGGAGAAATTGTTAACAAAGCGACGATAGTACGCGCAGAGGCCGAGAAATCGACGCAAGCTTCGTTTATCTGCTGGTTTGGGGAATGAAGAGACAGCGGCCGCCTTCTCTGGGTCTGGGCTAACACCTCGAGCGCTGACAATGTGGCCGAGAAATTTAAGCTCGTTAAAATCAAAGTGGCATTTTTCGAGTTTTAGAGAGAGACCGGCAGATCGGATGGCCTCGAAGACAACGCGCAAACGTTTCAGGTGCTCGTCGAACGTGTCCGAGAAAATCACAACGTCGTCGAGATATACGAGGCATGGCTGCCACTTCAGACCAGAGAGTACAGTGTCCATCATTCGCTGAAATGTGGCAGGGGCCGAACACAGGCCAAACGGGAGCACTTTAAATTCATACAAACCGTCCGGCGTAATAAAAGCGGTCTTCTCACGGTCTCGCTCGTCAACCTCTATTTACCAATATCCACTGCGGAGGTCAAGGGACGAAAAGGAAGTGGCATGGCTAAGGCTATCGATGGAATCGTCTATGCGTGGCAGGGGGTACACATCCTTTTTCGTGACGTTGTTGAGGCGTCTGTAATCCACGCAAAACCTCAAGGTTCCATCCTTCTTTGCGACGAGGACAACAGGCGAAGACCAGGGGCTCGTCGACGGTTGGATAACGTCGTCCTGGAGCATTTCTGTTACTTGGCGGCGGATGGCATCACGTTCTTTTGAAGACACCCGGTAAGGACGCTGACATAGTGGACGTTGGTCATCGGCAACTATAATTCGGTGCTTCGTTAGTGGCGTCTGTCGGACTTTGGAGGTTGATGCAAAACAATGTCGGAACGAATTGACAAGATTCTATATGCAGCGTTTCTCACTGGGCAAGAGGTGCGGGTTCACATCAGTCTGAATGGCTGTAGGCGTCGCATTGTCGGGGTCTGACGTGTTGGATAAAGCGTACTTGTCTGTACATTCTCCAAGTTCTTCAAAATAAGCGACCGTCGTGTTCGCCGTCAATGTTGGGGTTCACATGTGAAGTTTGTCACTAGCACGTTGGCTTGGCCACGGACAAGTTCGACAAGGCCCCGAGCTACACAAACTTGTCGAGTTAGAAGCAGTGACATGTTAGCTTCAGCAATGCGACACGTGCCGGTGCTGTGATCACATTCGACTGTGACGAACTCGCTCGCACGCGGAGGCATCGTTATGTGGTCGTCACAGACGCGCAACATGGTTTTCCGGAAGTCCGTGTTGCTATCAACGGCTCGCTTGGTTGAAAACGATACCGTGAGCTGCTCCCGAAGGTCTATAACAGCACCATACTCTTGAAGAAAATTCATGCCGAGAATCAGATCTTTGCAGCACTCTTGTAATACGGCAAATGTGCCAGTGAAAGTAAAACCGCAGATCTCTATGCGGCAAGTGCACATGCCAATCGGTGTCATTACATGACCACCGGCGGTACGCATCATTGGCCCAGACCAAGGCGTCAGAACCTTACGGAGTGCCGTGGCTAGCTGGCTGCTCATGACGGAGAAATCGGCACCGGTATCCACAAGTGCGGTCACATCACAACTGTCGGCGGTTACAAAAATTTCCCCGGAAACAATGCGTTCGCAGCACGTCGGTAAGTTCATCGGATCGGGTCGTCGCCGCTCGGGCCGTCGCGTCAAATCGTCGGGTGGAGGCTGTTTAATCTGAAACGTAGCGGCGGCCCCACCACCGGAGGTCGCCGTGTTTAGTTTTCCCGGTGAGGAGACGTGCCTCTGAATTGCCCAGAGGAGGAGTACCGACTGGGCGAAGCAAAATGCCTCGGAGATATCGATCGCGACCGCCGTTGCTGTGACGTTGGCTGCATCTCGTTAGCAGCCAGGTACTCCTCAATCTCCTGTGGTCTTTCGCCATAGCGGGGTCGAGGCGCGTTTGGTGGAAATCCTCTCAAGTCTATTCTCCGGTATGGGCAATTTCGAAGAATGTGACCAGGTTCGCCGCAGTGATAACAGAGCGGCCATCTGTTGGGCGTGCGCCACAAGTGCGCCTCGCTGATAGCGGGACGCTGGTATTGCTGTGGCTCGACGGCGCGCAGATCTTGTTGCTGCTAGACGGGGCGCATGTAGCGAGGCGGTGGTCCGGCAACGGGATGGAATGGATTTGGCGCGGGAGCAGGTCGACGTAAGACATCACTATAAGTCATGACGCATGGCTCCGGTTGTGGTGCTGGTGGTGGTGGTGGCTGCACCGCTCGCCGAATTTCATCACAGGTGACGTCCACGGTAGAATAATTCTTTGCAGAGGGAGCATTCAAGTGGAGGTTTTGCAGCTCTTCGCGGACAATGCTCCTCACAAGCTCCCGCAATGCCTCGTCCCAGGCTGCTGGCACGGACGCGCCGCAGGGTGTGGCCGCTACGCTTGCCTGGCGGCCGTATTGGGTACTCCGTTCCTGGAGGCAACGTCCCATGCTGGTAGCTTCTCTCGCGAAATCTGCGACAGTTCTTGGGGGGTCGCGAATGAGGCCAGCGAACAACTGCTCCTTCACCCCGCGCATGACGTGCCGTACCTTCGTTGCCTCAGGCATGGTAAGGTCGGCCCGATTGAAAAGCCGCGTCATGTCCTCGACAAACATGGCCACACTCTCATTTGACTGTTGAGACCTTGAGCGAATTGCAATCTCTGCATTTTCTTTGCGTGCACTCGAGCTGAATGTTGTACGTAACTCACGGCGAAAGGCTGCCCAGTTGACAAAGGACGCCTTGTGGTTCTCGAACCACGTCTTGGCCGAGTCGTGCAGCGCGAAGTACACATTCATTACCTTCCGCTCATCGTCCCATGGGTAAATACAGCCACACGGTCAAAAATTTCCAACCAGTCTTCCACATCCTCTAACCGGTCACCATGAAAAGATGGCGGTGATCGCGGTGCGAGAAGGACGAACGGTGGGGTGTTGCTGGAAGGCTGGCTTGTCTGGCTGCTCATCGTGGATGTCATGGTTCGTAGCGGGGTGGACAGCGGTTCAAATTCAGGTTTAGGCCTCGCAAGTGACGTCTGGCTTTATGTACAGGCGTCGTGTCCACGCGTTGATGAGCAGCGTCACTGACGTCTTCGGGGGCAACGTACATGGGATCTTATCCTGCACAATCCACCAAATGTCACCAACGCACGTAGCAAGCAGCACAACAACCGAGCTGGCCATTTTTAATCAAGCGAAAACTCGAGAGAGACGAGGATGACGCTTAGCCACATGTTAAGACATTCGGCCACTTGGTGGTGCCAGAAGATGGTCAGCGGTATGGTAAAATAATACACGTCGTGTAGCTGCTTTTGTTTACATGTGCATGTAAATGTGCACAGCCACCAGGAGCCACATTAAATGAAAATTGTTTGCAAGATGATTTGCTTTATCTTCTTCGACAATTGTCTGGCACCATCAGTTAAGAGCACATGCTGAATGCAGTGCCAAAGCCAAATATTGCAAGAGGTCTTTGCATTTTTTTTGCTCCAAGCTTATGAACTTGTGTCCCTGTGTCAGCACGTGAAATGAAGTGCGCCAATATTTTATGCTGTTGGACAAAACATTCAGGCACTGGAAGTCCTATGTGCATTTACAAGTCGCAGAGGCTGTCTGGTTTGCTCATTGTGTTATAAAAACACCTGAAAATTAAAAAAGGATCCTTGTTAAGGATCATTGCATTGAATGAAGGCAACAGTGTCTGCGTCGTGGCACTTTTCTAGTGTCCTGGTGCAACTTTCAGCTGCACAATTGGATTCTATATTATGTTGGCAAGTTAATTAGCAACCATCTGTGTCTCATATGGTTATTCCCTTTCAGATGAAAATGAGCCAGCAAGTGCCTGATGACATGGTGCCCAGAGAGACTCATGATGATGAAATCAATCATGACAACTCCCGGGATAGTAAGCGACACTTCTTATATTACTTTCTTCAATGTTCTTGTTGAACATGTTGCAGGTATTTAAAAAGTAATGCAATGTTCAGTTTTGATTCTCTTACTGCAATGTACAATACGTAGCCAGAGTGCTAAAGTAAGCTCGTGCATGTATCATTAAAGTGTTATGAGCCAAGTATACACACTGCTGTCGTGTATGTGCCGTTAAACAGCCCAAGATCTCATAGCTGCAGAAATAATTATTTCTTTCATTTGTTTGCTTACTTCCATGGCACAGCCACAAGTCTGCACAGTGTGGTGCCGCTGCCGTCAACACCAAGCCTGCAGTCAATGCCACAGTGGGGTGAAGACATATTTACGTTATTTTGAGCAGCACAAATTTGTAAATTTTTTTATTTATCTCAATGCCTTAACAACTTACTAAAGTTTAAAACTCAAGACTGCTGAGTACAACTGCACTAGAACCTAGTTGTTAGCTTTTGCATTTATGCCAAAACTATGCACGGACCAGCAGCAGCAACAGTGCATTATACAAAATGCAATGGTCTATAAAGCAGCGATAAATGAAATAAATGAGTAAGAAAACACAAATTTCACAAATTTTCATGTTCATGGTGCACACTCACGAGACCGTCGCAATGCTTTGTGTATAGTTATGCTTGTCTCAGACTGTTTTGAACCTACACTCCATTTGGTGGCATGACTTCTGTTTGAGAGAAGAATGACGTTTCGAAGATGAAAGAACAAAAACAGACATTTGATTGCACTTCTGCAGACTTATGTACATACCTCAAAGGTCTTAACAGCAAAAGGTCGAAAGCAAGTTCATAGCAATGATAGACTATTGAGCCTCCTGCCCAGGGCCAGTACTGTCTTTTTTTTTACTCCACAAGATACTTTTAAACAATCAATCCAGCCCTCTTACATAACTTTGGCCAATAAAACACGGCACATCTCTCCGGGTGATTCAGCCAGTAAATCAAACAGTATTGGTAAGCAATGTTCCTGCAGGCAGACCTTGGGAACAGGCGAGGAGACATAGAAACTCCCTTCTTCACTTCGATAGCGCAGCAATAGTCGAACAAGGAGTCTGTCTGCCAGAAAAACACAAGGCATGTCTGATGTCACACACAGCGGATCAAAACAGCATCTGTAGAACTCAACTCCTAATGGATCAGTGTAATGGTTTTATGGCCATGTCCCTTCTCCCAAACAGCCACCGTATCTTCCTGTGCGGTGCGCCCTCAGCCACCCCTCTCCAAAATGTATTCATCATCGGGCAAAGCGTGGGAAGTTCCCACATGCTTTTTATTTTTGCGGCTTCACACTTTTGTGCGATGTTTGCCTGGACGCGTGATGCATTTCCAGCTCTTAGGTCATTGCAGCATGCTGCTGTGCATGTGCATAATCAATGCAAAAGGTCAGAAGTAATATTTTATGGAGACATTTCGACCGCAATTACCCATTTGGTGAATTTTATCTATCCTCAAGAAAGGATGGCAAAAATTATATTATTGTTTACTCCACCCTCCACTGTTGTCTTAATGCATTGGTTGATGTGAAAAAATGATTCAATTTGTTTTCAATCTGCATCAGAATGAGCGTTCACTAACATAAAATAACATCAAATACCATGGAAAATCTTTTGCATATGCAAGAAACAGGCAAGTCGCAGTATATATTGTTGTTGAACGTGACACTTAGTGTTCTCTGCGAGTCTACAATGCTAATGTTCCGGCTCTCATTGCTGACAGCGCGATTATAAAAAAATCTTTTTTCGTGGGAAAATAATTGGCGTTGTCTTTGAACAATTTATATTAAGTTTGTTTGATTGAAGCCACAACAATAATGTTAGCAGGAAGGCTTTGCTTTGCTTTGTCAACGTGTCTGCACCTGTGCCCGTCATAATAGAACAGTCATCTGCATGTGGTGGAGGTAAAAGTAATAAATATCCAACAGGTACAAGATAGGTGTCAATTTATCTGCAAAGATGACGGCCTGGAGTCCTTGGACATGGGCGACGTCAGCTAGTCGGATTAGACCTAGCAGTGTTTCAGGGTGTGAGCTCGACAGTAGTTTCCCAAAATTATTTTTTCTCTCTCGATTTATATTTTAGATTTCTGGACACGCACATATCATATGTACCAGATCCACCCTATATATGTACGACAAATTTAATGGATATGTCGATGTGGGCAATGTCTTTGATGAACACTTTCAACAACAGTGGCCAAAGCAGGCTTCCTTGTCGAACACTGTTAGTGACTGTTAGATCGATCAAATGGTGATTACCCAGGCATGCTATTTGTGTTTATTCTCCTCTCCTTCGGGGCAAGTGCCAAGAGATATACCATACAACCTGTGTGCAATTCTGTTCACCACTATATAATCACACCAGGTAGATTGCTACAATAAGAATTCACTGCCTTTTCTTTTCCTTTCTTTTTTTTCATGAAATTCTAGTTTAAGACTCATGATTATCAAATTACCCAATTGCTTGTCCATGGACATTTTGTACACACTATATACCATAGCCTATTCCCCGCCGTGGGTATGTGCCATTACCACTGAAGACCGTCATCAACGGGTCTGATACATAGGTGAGGGGTGGAAGCAGGCTCAAGTATTTTGGAGCAGCTTTGGACCAATGAGACAGGAGTTCTGGAGCATTTGAATTATGTTTCGAAGCAGGTTCCTAAGGTCAAATGCCTCTGATAATTATAGTAATTGTTTTTCTCTTTCTGACAGAAGAAGATTAGCTCCTCCTTTTTATGCAAGTTCAATGCCTTTCCAACTTCGCACTCATTTCTGACAAGACAACGGCCAACAACTTGGAACAGACTAGCAGCAAACAAAACGCTTGCTGATGTGCTTTATAACTGAACACCTAGTGTGACCTTGTGACCTAACGCATTTGCCTATTGTGATTTGACAGATTCAAATGTCGAGTTTACCACTTCAATGCACTCAAGCAATGCCACTAATTTGGAGCTCACATTAATGGGCATGACATTTTTGCTCCCTATCTTGTGCATATCCCTTTTTGATCCTATACCTGGGCTGATAAATTCCTGAGCAGTGGTCAGTAGTGCCTTCAGGAAATGTAGGTGGCACTGAAGGGTAGCCTTTGCATCCTTCAGCGTTTTTACTTCACTTTCTCCTTCAAATAATTCTATCATTCTTCGCTTCATCAATGGTGGGGCTTATTTTTAAATCTTGGCAATATTCCCTGTGCAAATAATGCAAGAACTGCAAATAATGATTGATGACGACAAAAAAAGTAGAAAGGTAGGCTTGAAAATCAATATGCAGAAGACTAAGGTAATGTTCAACAGCCTTGGGAAGGAACAGCAGTTTACATTAGGTAGCGAAGTCCTGGAAGTAATAGGCGAATATGTCTACTTAGGACAGGTAGTAATGCGGATCCGGACCATGAAAGGGAAATAACAAGAAGAATAAGATAGGATGGAGCACATTTGGCAAGCACTCGCAGATTATGACTAGCAACTTACTGGTATCGCTCATGAGGAAAGTATACAACACTTGCATCTACCTGTATTCACCTATGGGGCTGAAGCGTAGAGGCTAACCAAGAGAGTTCTACTTAAGTTGAGGACAACCCAGAGGGCTATAGAACGAAATATGCTAGGGGTAACATTAAGAGATAGGAAGCGTGCAGAGTGGGTCAGAGAAATAACTGAAGTTACCGACATTCTAGTGGAAATTAAGAAGAAGAAATGGGCATGAGCAGGACATGTAGGGCGAAGAGAGGATAACCGATGGTCGCTTAGGGTAGCAAACGGGATTCCAAGGAAAGGAAAGCGTAGCAGGGGGCGGCAGAAAGTTAGGTGGGCGGACGAGGTTAAGAAGTTCGCAGGGGTCAAGTGGATGCAGTTAGTTCAGAACCGGGTTAAGTGGAGAAATATGGGAGAGGCAGTGATGTTATGTTCGTTGTTCGACAGGTACAGAAGCAGAAGACGAGAGCAGTAGACGATGATCTGAAGATGGTCACGAGGAGATATATATTTACAGATGAAAAATATTATTTACATTGGCAAACAGTTACAGTAACAAGTCACACAGACAACTGCAACTTAAGACAAAATAGACTCTCACACACAGAAGTCCCTCTACAAGCCCTTACTTTTCTACCGAGCATTTCGGTTAAAGCCTAGGGACTGTAAATACGTGCTAAGCACGGAGCCTCAATCTTGACTGACCCACATGGTCCGAGGACCGCTTTTTGATGACAAACATCAACAAAGGCCCGAGGGCGGTCAACTTCGGTGATCCGCCTCGAAAATAAAGCAGCCAATCAAATTATTGAAAAACATGCCACAACCCCCCTGGGTTGGGAATAATCTCGGACCCAGGTCCTTAATTACTTCAAATAAAAATACAACATTCAAAACACATACTCTTTCCACTC
>JAJIZL010051802.1:0-16726 GCA_023969395.1 Amblyomma maculatum
GGAACGTTTTTCCGGAGATGTATTTCCCGGGGGGGGGGGGGGGGGGGCTGCAGCGGCGGCGTAGCGGTAGAACATCCGCCTCGCATGCAAGATGACCGGGGTTCAAATCCCGGTGCCGCGCAAATCTCCATCGGATAAAAATAATCCGCCTGTCGATGAAATTGAATAAACAGGTTTGGGGTGAGACTTGATGCCGGTGAACACCTCCGGCAACGCACTCCTTCACCAGAACAGGAGTTGGCCACCCTGGTGCAGTAATTGGCCGCTACCTCTCATGATTAGCTCTATAAAACCCCGGCCCTCAGTCACCAGCGGCTGCGGAACTACTGACCACGGCGGCGGTCAGACCTGCGACGCAGCAGGGGGTGCTAAGAATTCCTGGCTCCGCTGGACAGGCGGCCATTGGAAACTGACCCTGGCGACGTTTAACGCTAGAACCTTAGCTAGTGAAGCTCGTCTAGCAGTGCTGTTAAAGGAACTAAAGGGTATGAAATGAGATCTCATAGGGTTTAGGGAGGTTAGGAGGCCGAATGAGGCATATACTGTACTGAAGGATGGGCATGTACTGTGTTTTCGCGATTTACTAGAGAGTCGACAACAAGGAGTAGGTTTCCTTGTGAATAAGTATATAGCGGGTAATATAGATGAATATTCTATAGTATTAATGAGAGGGTGGCAGACATCGTAATTAGGCCTAATAAACGATATAAACTGAAGGTTGTACAGGCCTATGCACCTACATGTAGTTATGATGACCAGGCAGTTGAAAGTTTCTACGAAGATGTAGAATCGGCAATGCGAAAAGTAAAGACGCAGTACACTGTACTAATGGGCATCTTCAATGCCAAGGTAGGAAAAAAGCGGGCAGGAGACCAGCTGGTGGGTGACTATGGCATTGGTTCTAGGAATAGCAGCGGGGAGTTAATAGTTGAGTTTACAGAGCGCAATACCTTACGAATCATGAATACCTTCTTCAGTAACCGGAAGAACCGAAAATGGACATGGAAAAGTCCTAACGGAGAGACTAAAAATGAAATCGACTTCATAATGTGTTCAACCCCCGCCATTAGGCAAGATGTAGAGGTAATCGGGAAAGTGCGATGCAGTGACCACAGGATGGTGAGGTCCCGAATTAGCCTAAGTCTGAAGAAGGAACGCAACAGATTAGTAAGCAAGAAAGCTATCAACCAATTAGCTGTGAGGGGGAGGGCAGAAAAGTTCAGGATCTCGCTACAAAATAGATATTCTGCCCTAACTGTGGATGGCGATATTACTCTAGAAGCAATAAACAATAATTTCAGAGATATCATTACTGAGTCCGCTATAGAAGTAGGCGGTAGGATAGTTTGATAGGATAGCGGTAAGATGTCCAAGGAGACGAAAGATTTGAATAAAAAGCACCAGAGTATGAAAGCTTCCAATCCAACAGACCAGATAGAATTGGCCGAGATATCAAAGCTAAATCAATAAGCGCAAGGTGGCCGATATAAGGAAGTATGACATGGAGAAAATTGAGCATGCTGTAAAGAACGGGGGAAACATTAAAGCGGTAAAAAAGAAATTGGGCATAGTCAAAAACCAGATGTATGCGATAAGGGACAAGGCGGGCAACGTCATCACGAATATGGACAAGATAGTCAAAGTAGCCGAGTACTTCTATACAGATCTCTACAGTAGCCAAAGTAGTCAGGACTGTAATGAGATTGGCGGTAAGGAAAAACAGTCAGATATTCCACCAGTGACAAAGGCGAGGTCAAGAAAGCACTAGAAACTATGAAAGGCGGGAAATCAGCTGGAGAGGATCATAGAACAACAGATTTGTTAAAGGACGCGGGGGATATCGTGCTAGAAAAACTGGCCACCCTTTATACACAGTGCCTGGTGTCATCGACGGTACCGGAACCATGGAAGAATGCAAACATTATCCTCATTCATAAGAAAGGCGACTCTATAAGGACCTTTAAAATCACAGACGAATAAGCTTACTGTCTGTTACGTATAAGTTATTTACTACAGTAATCGCTAATAGAATCAGGACAACCTTAAACTGCAATCAAACAAAGGATCAGGCAGGTTTTCGGAAACGGTACTCTACTATAGATCATATCCATACCATCATCCAGGTGATAGAAAAATGCTCAGAATATAACCAGCCCTTATACATAGCATTCATTGATTACGAAAAAGCATTTGAGTCAGTTGTAACCTCGGCGGTGATGCAGGCATTGCGAAATCAGGGGGTAGACGAGCCGGACGTGAAAGTGCTGGAACATATATATAGTGGCTGCACAGCAACCATAGTTCTGCATAAAGAAAGTAACAAAATTCCCATAAAGAAAGGTGTTAGGCAAGGAGACACGATCTCCCCAGTACTATTCACAGCTTGCTTAGCAGAAGTTTTCAGAGACTTGGAATTGGAGCAGTTAGGGATAGGGATAGATGGAGAATATCTCTGTAATTTGCGATTTGCTGATGACATTGCCTTGCTAAGTAACTCGGGGGATGGACTGCAAATAACGATTGATGACCCACACAGTAAAAGTAGAAAGGTAGGCTTAAAACTCAATATCCAGAAGACTAAGGTAATATTGCTAAGGTGCACTACATGTCCTGACCATGACCATTTCTTCTTGATTTCCACTAAAATGTCATGAACTCCAGCTATTTCTATGGCCCATTATACATTCTTCCTATCTGTTAACTTTAACCTACAACTTTCTGTTACATAGCCCGCTGCGTTGTTTTCAACCTAAGTAGAACCCCTTTCGTCACCCTCCATGCATCAGTCCAATAGGCGAGTACAGGCAAGATTAAATTGTTGCATACTTTCCTTTTGAGCGATACCGGTAAGATTCCAGTCATAATGTGCGAGTACCTTTCAAATGCGCTCCATCCTAATGCTATAATAGATTAAAACGAAAACCGTTTGTTTCTTTCGCATGATAAAACTTTGAGAGAGGACACAACACAAAAAGTTACAATATTCTGCTCGGAGGCCTCTTGTGCAGAATGTTTCAGCGCCACAACAAAGAAATGAGGAACACACAGTTACAGAAGTAGAAACAATTTTAAATAACTATCTATAAGGCAGGCCGAAGGTCTTTCTTAGTTTCCTCCAATTTGCTAGGTCCTGTGCTAGCTGCATCCACTTGATCCCTGCGAATTTCTTAATACCTGGCACCCACCATATTTTCTGCCGCCCGCTGCTACGCTTAGCTTTTTTGGAATCCAACTGGTTACTCTTAGAGACCATCGGTTATCTTCTCTTCGAGCTACATGCCCTCCCCATGCCCATGTCTCTTTCTTAATTTCGACTAAAATGTCAGTAGCTTGAGTTATTTTTCCGACCCACTCTTCACGCTTCGTATCTCTTACCGTTAAACGTATCATTTTCCGTTCCATTGTCCTCTGCGTTGTCTTCAACTTAAGTAAAACCCTTTTCCTTAACCTCCATGTTTCAGCCCCCTAGGTCAGCACCGGTAGGATGCAACTATTATACACTTTCCTCTTAAGTGATACCTGTAAGCTGCTGGTCATAATGTTCTGGTACTTTCCAAATTTAGAGCATTAGGTGGGCGGATGAGGTTAAGAAGTTCTCAAGGGTCAAGTGGATGCAGTTAGCATAGAACCGGGTTAATTGGAGAAATAAGAGAGAGACCTTCGCCCTGCAGGGGGTATAGTCAGGATGATGATGATGATGATGATAATCATGACTTTCCAAATATGTTCCATCCCAATCTTATTCTTCGAGTTATTTCCCTTTCGTTGTCCGGATCTGCGGGCACTAACTGTCCTAAGCAGACCTATTCGCATACTACTTCCAACGCCTCGCTGCCTATTTTAAACTGCTGTTCTTTCCCGGGCTGTTCAACCTTACTTTAGTCTTCTGCATATTAATCTGTAGGCCTACATGTCTCCTTCATCTGTCTAGATCATTTATCATTAGTTGCAGTTGGTCCCTTTAGTTACTTAACAAGACAATGTCATAAGCTGATCGCAGATGACCGAGATTTTCTCCATCGACCGTAATGCCTAACTACACCCATTCCATGCCTTTATATACATTATCTAAGAAAGCTGTAAATAGTACTGGGGAGATCGTTTATCCTTTCCTAATTGGAAGTTATCACTTTCCTTATCCATAACTATGGTTGCTGTGCAAATTCTTACTGTGTTCTTACCCCGGTATTATGCAGGACGTAGAGGTAATCGGAAAGGTGCGATGCAGTGATCACAGGATGGTAAGGTATCGAATTAATGTGGATTTGAACAGGGAGCGGAACAGATTAGTGAGGAAGAAGACCATCAAAGAATGAGCGGTAAGAGTGAAAGTAGAATTAAGGTTCTCGCTGCAGAATAGACACTCTGTGCTAACAGAGGAAGCCGACCGTAGCCTAGGAGCAATGAGCAATATTTTCAGAGATATTATCAATGAGTGCGCAGCAGAAGTAGTCGGTAGAATTGATAGAGAGGATACCGGTAAACTGTCTGAGGAGATGAAAGAGTTGATTAGGACATGCCAAAGTATGATCGCCTCCAACCCAGCAGACCAGATAGGACTGACAGATATATCGAAGATAATCAATAGGTGCAACGTGGCCGACATAAGGAAGTATAGCATGGGGAAAATCGAGCATGCTCTAAAGAACGATCGGGGCCTGAAAGCTGTAAAGAGGAAATTAGGCATAAGCAAAACTCAGATGTATGCACTGAGGGACAAGGCGGCAATGTCCTTACTAACATGGACAAGATAATCAGGGTAGCCGAGAAGTTCTGTACGCCCCTCTAAAGTAGCCATAGAAGTCAGGACAGTAATGAAATTTTCTGTAATGCAGAGCAATCAGACGTTTCGCCATTAACTATGCGCGAGGTTAACAAAGCCTTAGAGGCTATTTAAAGCGGGAAAGAAGGTGGGGAGGATCAGGTAACTGAAGATTTGTTGAAGGAGGGGGATGGGGATAGTGCGCTAGAAAAACTGGCCAATCTGTATACGCTATGCATAGTGACATCGAAAGTACCGGAATCATGGAAGAACGCCAACATAATCTTAATTCATAAGAAAGAAGACGTCAAGCACTCGCAAAATTACATACCAATCAGCTTACTATCAGTTACGTAGAAGTTGCTTACCAAGGTAATTGCTAATACGATCAGGGTAACCTTAGACTTTAATGAACCAAAGTATCAAGCTGGATTTCGGAAAGAATACTGTACTATCGATAATATTCACACTATAAACCAGGTGACAGAAAAGTGCTCGGAATGTAACGAGCCCCTATACATAGCATTCATTTACTACGAGAAAGAATTTGACTCGGTCGAAACCTCAGCAGCCATGCAGTCATTGCGAGATCAGGGTGTAGGTGAACATATGGTCACCATTTCACAATTGAGGTTCCTGTTCAATGGAGTTATTTCAATTTTGTGGTGCGGAGCTGCAGTTCTTAGCTGTCCTAAGAAGGCGTCATCTACCGTTTCCAATGCTTAGCTAGCTGTCGTAAACTATTGTTCCTTTCCGAGGCTGTTGAGTATTATTCGCCCTGGTTAGTTGTTCCACCGCAGCTGGGGGCTGAGGGACGAGGTTCTATTGGAGTACCCACAGGAGGTTGTGCCCAATTACTACACAAGGGTGGCCGAATCCTGTTCTGGTGAGGGAGCGCATTTCCTGAGTGGTAAAACGGCATCAGGACGCACCCCAAACATATTTAAGGATTTCAATCGGCATGCGGATTTCTTCAGTCTGATGAAGAATCGCGTCAAAACGGGATTTGAACCAGGGTACGCTTGCACAAGAGGAGGATGTTTTAATAGCAGAGTGCGCCATACAAGGCAATAAATACCCACCGATGTGCCAGAAAGAGTGAGACAAGCACATTTAATCCACAATGGCACAGACCAGTGTAAATTCTTACCGGGTTAACACGTTCGTCACCAGATTCGGCGGGTGCCTTTAGCTCAGTAAATGAGGTTTGGGGCAGGTTAGCCCATGCTTAATAGATTTACTGAGGGCGCGTGAGACTGAATTGAATTATAACGGAGAAGGCAATAGATAAGGAGAGTTGGAAACACATTGCTACGGGTCGACTCATCCAAGATGAGACAGACGAAGTATGTGTGTGCGCTTGGCGCGTGCTAGGGGCCCCGAATCCCTGTCTGTGTTTAGACCTCCGGCACGCTCTGTCCAGTTCTATGTGAGAATGTCAGTGTTTACGTAGTGTGAACGCATCCTGCAACGTAACATCTCGGTGGAAATGCTGGGTACAGAAAACATATACAGAAAAATTCAAGAAATGCCAGCAAACAGCCCCTGAAAAAGGTCAAGGTTCAATTAGATATGATTGATTCCACGCCAGTTGATCCAGCGTTTTTTCAACCATCCCGGGCGTCGTTGCAAAAGATCTGACAGGTTCCTTACACTTAACGAATACACTTACCGGCGTACATTCTTTTTTAGTATTTTCGTGTCCTGATTGCGCTTTAATTTCGCGATATGACTAGAAGAGAATGCAGAAACCATTTTTTATGCAGAAGTATATTTAATTGCTGGATTTATGTAATGGTTTCAGTGAAAGACCAAGAAAATGCTGAGGTAGTCACAACACAGCTAAATTCCAATCGGCTTAAAAGGCGAGAAAAAAAAATATAGCATAATTTTGCGGGATATATTTTTTATATTTTGCAAAATTGAGAATCCGATTTTTTTTTGTTAGAAAAGCTCAAAAGCAGACAAGCGCTTAAGATACAGTAAGAGTACATCAAGTGGGCAACAATAAAAAATTATTTCCGATCAAACATAATCCTGTCGCTCATGGTAAAAAAATGCCCAACAGGGTATCTTGAGCAAAGACGTAGATTTTGGGCAACAAGAAATTACCGCTTGTGGCCAAATAAAAGTTGTGAAATAGATACCGCTGCAAACTTTAGGCACTGATTATATAATAAGAAAAGTTTGGAAAGGGTAATATTTATTATCGAAAATTCCGTTCCATGTGGTGGTCAAGTTGAAGTCTTCCTTGATATGTGAAATGTTTAAAATATTTTAAGAGAACATTTTGGCGGGCTAGTTGGTGCATAATAGAGGTGAAGAAAAACAGCACGAAAACGAAGACGAGACCACACAACACAGCGCCTGTGTTGTGCGGTCTCGTCTGCGTTTTCGCGCTGTTTTTCTTCACCTCTAAAACATTTTTCTTGTTTTTGTGCTGGGAGGCTGCGTCATCTGAAATATAATGTACATGGGTTACATGCGGTAACTTTGAAACATTCGAGATAAACATGTTGAAATGAGGCTACTGTGATAAATGGTATAACACCTTATTACAACTTACAAGTTGAGCGTTTATTGAACTTGCATTTTGCTATCATTGTGGTGTTTCTTAAAGTTCTGCGAAATTTCGTTTCAGGGGCATGAAATGTCTTCATTCTGCATCCAATGCTAGTCCCCCATTTTCGTACTGCACTATCCGTAGCTGTGTCAGGGTTGATAACTGGAGAGCTCAGCACCATGGCTGTGACAGCCGAAGTCCCTGGACCTTCCCTGCACTTAAGAAGCATGCACTCTTCATTTAACAACGCAAGCAATCATTCTGAGAAGGGCGTCGATGGCTTCATGAATGCCCAAAGCATTTAAAATTAACATTAGGCTTTGGTGGAAGGTACGAACACACACAGAATGTGCGCCCGGTGCTCGAGCAAAAACATTGTGTGGGAAGCGCAAAGCGACAAGTTTTGAGAAGCCGCATTAGAGCGCACTGTTACTCTTCCTCCAGTTATGGTAAGCCTCTTTCTAGTTTATTTAGGTTTGCCTCGTAAAACCTATTTTTTTTCTATGGCAGCAGTGGGTTATCTTATCGTCCTCGAAGAAGGTTTCAATTCAATTTGTTTAGTAAACCCATCAAGCGGACGATTTGTCTTCTTCGAAGAGGTATGCGAAATAACTTTCTCTGCTTCCAGAGGAGTCCAAACTATTCTTTCAGCATTTCTGAAGCGGTGCAAATTTTTTTTTCAATATTTTTTTTTTCCAGATTTGCTTTACCGTCACAGATCCCGATCTGTTACAGAAGCAAGATGTGGCTGCGCTGCTGCCGCGAGGCTAAGCCCACAGGAGGTGAAAATAGGGCTTAGCGCCCATATATAGGAATACAAGGAGCCCCAAAAAAAAATATCAAAGCAGTTCTCTGAGTTCACAATTAACCTATGATGTCCTCATTCAGTGCAGAATAACTAGGAACGTTGTACATATTGGGAAACTATGAAACCTCTTTACAGAGGTGGAGTATTTTTGAAACACCGCTAAACGTATGGAGATACCAAGTCGAGAGCATAGCTCATAAAAAAAACGCAAAGAAAATTTACCGATATAATTTTCCGCTTTCGGAGGGCGCCTTTATACATGGTAGACGGTTAAAAGTAGGCGAATGCTTTGAAGGGTGACAAAGCATGCTACATCAATTTGAAGCTAACCAATTTTTAAAGCGCCTCAGTAAATAAATATTCGAGACACATACACACCCCTTAAAAAAATAGCTATTCGCTGGGCGCTTTTCGAAATTGCGATAGCTTCTCTATAGTTGCCCGACGTCCTGCCGCGCAAGTTACGCTCACTCCTAAATACTGCCGCTCAAATGATAGAAACCTTTAGGCTGAAGGCAAACCTCACACAGCATGATAAACGAACCGCGCGCAGCAGCAGACAACGTAAACCCTCGTCTGCTCACACAAGTCACGTTCGCGGACGCCGACATCGTCTGCACTCAAATACAGCGTCGTCTGCATCGTCGACTGTAACAGCGCGCCGTTCTCTATCGTTCCCTTGTCATGACGTTTGAGAAGTGCGTTTTGAATGTAGCATTGCTTAATGTACAGACCTTGAACAATCGTTAGTAGAAAACAAATTCAGTGCTATGGCAGCATATCAGGCCACAAGAGAAGGTTGCGGGATTCGGAGAAAGACCCAGCGGATACCGAGTCTGTGGGTGGTATGTTCGACTTTAGAACACATACACTTAGTGACTTTTTAAAAATACATTGCCTCTTGAATGACGCAGCCATACTTTGCAACACATTTCTTCAAAACTCTTGGCAGCACTTAACCACCGGTAACCTCTACTGGAGCTCCGCGAAACGAGAAAATGTTGCAGTAAGTTGCCTTTACGTGGGTTTCTAAGGGCCGCCCTTCTAACTCGCACCCCCATACATTGCGCATTGTTTTAAAAATGATAAGTGTTTTAAATGGCCTTCCATGGTTTCTCAATTCGTTCTAGGAGATTCATGGTTGCTCTGTAGCAAAAAACATCAAAGATACCCTTGAAAAATAAGACAACTGCATTGAAATATTTCGCTTCCGTGTATTCCTATGCAGATCCGGACCATGAAAAGGAAATAAGAAGAATAATAAGATTGGGATGGAGCGCATTTGGCAAGCACTCGCAGATTGTCACTAGCAGCTTATCGGTATCGCTCAATAGGAAAGTATATAACAGTTGCATCTTACCTGTACTCACCTATGGGGCTGAAACGTGGAGGCTAACGAAGAGGGTTCTACTTAAGTTGAGGACAACTCAGAGGGCTATGGAACGAAAAATGGTAGGGGTAACATTAAGAGATGGGAAGCGTGCGGAGTGGATTAGAGAGATAACTCAAGTTACCGACATTCTAGTTGAAATTAAGAAGAAGAAATGGGCATGGGCAGAACATGTAGTGCGAAGAGAGGATAACCGATGGTCGCTTAGGGTAACAAACTGGATTCCAAGGGAAGGAAAGCGTAGCAGGGGGCGGTAGAAAGTTAGATGGGCGGATGAGGTTAAGAAGTTCGCAGGGGTCAAGTGGATGCAGCTAGCACAGAACAGGTTAATTGGACAAATATGGGAGAGGCCTTCGCCCTGCAGTTGGTATAGTCAGGCTGATGATGAGGACGATGATGTATTTCTATGGGTGCTAAGTACGTTTCATCCACAGTCTGCAGTGGAGTCACGATCACCTGATTTGTTTATAAACACCGTGTTAGTCTATACCCATTTAATCACGTCATGGCTGCTTCCATCGCGCGATGGCACAACGTGACGTCCCACCCACGTGCATAATCGTGCTCCACACCCTTCCACTGTTTCAAAGCTGTGGGTTTGAACGGTAAAATGTTCACAAAAGGTCACAAGGTCACCCAAAGGTCAGATGGTCAGGGTCCTGACCTTGTGGTGCAACGCTAAGCTGGTCTACAAGGTTGCACTTTTTAAGACGTCGGATGTTTTGGGGAGAGAAGGGGCAGTTTAGCCCCACTTTGTAGTACAGCTACTTGAAGGTAAGTATCTAGGCCACGCTGATTTTGTGTGCTGGTTTATAGGAAAAGAAAATCAGAGTATCTGTCACATTTCCTGTGGTTACCTGAACCGCATAGCAACAGTTTTTCCTCCTGCTCCTTGAAGGTCAAATTGAAAGCCACGCGAAGACCGGCTCTATCTACCGTATTGAAGCTCTCGCCTCAAAAAAGATTTCTGATCTGAAACACACCGTTATAAAACATACCTGATTTGTTAGTGAATGTTTAAAAAACACTTATTGGTAAGCTGGGCCTCATTTCACTTATCGCTTGCAGTTGCACACTTCAAATACGACGCTGAGGGTCAACCCGTCAGCTGCCATTCGTCTGCCCTCTTCATTGTCCTCTGCTTTCAGCCCGTTCTGTTCTAGATGTGTAGCAAAATTTCAGAAAAATAATATTTCCCAAGTTAGAAAAAATTTTATCCTTTGAAACGTTTCCTCATTTTTTAATGCGGGGCTTGAAGTTCGTAGAGGCGTTTATTTCACGTTCTTGCTTTGGCCACCAAGGGCAGTTTTTTTTGTTGCTCAGAACGAAAACCAACGTGTTTCCTTAAGATACGCTGCTTGGTATTTTTTTTCTTTTTTGCTTTTCAGTGTGTGGGCTAGTTTGGAGCGGCAATATTCGTTTACTCTTCCCTTTTTGATGGACTGCGATCGTATACTAAAAATTACCTCTCTGCTTTAGACCTTGCTCAACAACAACAAAAAATGTGATGCCTCTAATTTTGCATGTTTTTCGGTGCGCTACACTTTCTGTCGCATGTTCCATCTGTAAATAAACTGTTTTATGGCTATCTTGCCGATTCATTGGTCATAGATTAGGATCAATAAATAATTCGGCAAGTAAAAATGGTTATGGAAAAAAGATTATTCCGTGCATTCTCATCAAGTTATATTGCAAATCGAAAGCGTCATCAGGACGTGAAAAATTACCGTTTATTTTCAGAAAAATTGCGCCGGTAAGGGTAATAGTTAGGTGCAGGGAACCTGTCAGAATGTTTCCAAAGAAATCCGTGATGGCCGAAAATATGCTCGACCACTTGGTGTGCCACAATACAAATAGGCAATTGATTTCTTTTATATACGTAATCGAAGATGCGGCAACGCAATATGCGTCTCATTCTTTGCAAACGCTCGGGGATTGTATGCGTCAGCTGATCACGATCAGGCTTTCACAATTCTGCATTCCTGCACGCGCCGTGTTGGCAATGACGCCAGTGCAGGGTGAGGGTGCTAATGAGGACAGGTGCCCTCAACGACGACTCCGTACTTCTCAATTTCGTTTCTACAGAGTTAAGTAGACTTTTTCGATAATTTAAATATGCTTGGCACGTAAAACATTCTTGTAGTTTTTCCATGATTTGTATAGCACATAGGTTTATTTTTTATACCTTTGTTGAGATATTTTTCCCAGCCGGCGAATAAAAATCACTTGGAAGTAATAGCACGTGCACAGAATGTAACGAGTAGATCGTTCATTTCAGTATCCCAAATATTTCGTATTTGCATTTCGTGCAATCCTCTTGCAGTCCCGCACCGCAGATTATGCTGTTTACTGTTTTTATTAGATTTATGTTTTCCATTTTGTAGCCAAAACAAGTTCCATGCAGCGTAATATCGTATGATATGACCGACTTGGCTGATGACATGTATTGTTCAGCTTAGTTTAGTTTATTGCAATGTTTACCTCCAAGGCTGCACTCCCTTTCACGAACAGCTATAGGTCAAACGGGCATAAGATGCACGTGATTATGTCCTGTTATATCTTGATGAAAATGCGTTCTAAGATATTTGTCCGCAGGTTCAAAAAGTATTTCGAATACACATGACTGGACCGTTAAGTTTCATAGTGTACAGAGTCATCCACTTCTAGCTTTAACACGATCATTGCTTTCTAAGTAACATTGCGTCCAACGTAGGCGCATATCCGTGCAAAGCGATTCAAGCACAGGACCCAGACGTGCTGCTACACATAGCCTGCAACTTAGCTTTGTTGCATAACCGGGTCGGATGCAATGGCGCTTTGAAAGCAGGGCCAGTGTTATAGGTAGAGGTGTACAAGGCTGTACCGCTCACTTCCGGACCTCTCCTCTATCAAATCCGTCGTCAACCCCAAATCTTCAGCATTCTGTGGGCAGCCCTGGCATGCGCGGCTACTAGCCGTGCGGTCACTGAATTGACTGTTTTCTTCTGTGCAGGTATGTACGTGCACTTGTTTTGTGATCGCATAGTCTCCCTGGGCTGCCCGACAGGTGTTCTGTGTTGCCGCCATGAATGAGCAATCACCTACCACAATAAAAGAAGTAGCTAATATATTACAGGAGCTAGAGAACAAATTTGACTCCTTCCAGACAGAGCTCAAGAATAAGATGCGTGAAATTAGCGACTCTGTTAAGTTCATAAACTCTTATTTTGAGGAGTCCAGGCAGATAATAGATAGCATGCAGCTGGAGCACCAAACACTGAAAAAATAAAATAATGAACTACGAATAGCCTTACAGTCAGCTCAAAATGAAATCATTCAGCTAAAACAGTATTCCAGTTTACAGAACCTGGAGATTAAAGGACTTCCCTCGAGACCAGATGAAAACCTTGTCGAGGCTGTAAGGAAAATTTCTGAACAGCTAAATGCTTCAGTGTGTTCCACGGATATTGATGTGGTACATCGAGTTCCCTGCAACGACAAAGAAAGGCCTAACATCATTGAATAATTTACATCACGTGGGATGCGTAACTTGCTGCTCAATGCTGCCAAAAAGAACAGCCTGTTTCCAGAAGATTTTGGATACGAAGGGGAGAACAGGGTGTAGATTAATGAACACATGTGCTCGGAAAACACGATTCTGTTTGGGAAAGCAAATACAAAGAAAAAGGAATACAAATGGAAGTTCCCATGGCTTGTGAGCGGTCGAATTCTTGCGCGCAAAGCAGAAAACTCGACTTTCATTCACATTTTTAAGGAAAGCGATCTCTCCTTGATCTGTTAAGTCCTTCTTTCTTATCTCTAAGATGTGGTCGTCTAGTACTATCAACTCGGCTTGTGATTTTGGCCTGCGCAACCGAACCACCTCCCTTATGTATTGCAATATCCGCAGTATTCACAAAAATATTGACTGCCTTTGTTCCTTGGTGGCGCAACATTCATTCATGTTTGATTTCATCGCTCTGACTGAGACATGGCTGTACCCCGGGGAATTTCACAACATTACAGGATACTCTTTTTTTCTATGTACCGAGGGCAGGTAATACAAGAGGTGGCGGTGTTGCTTTATTCGTGAAGACATCTTTACATTGGTCTCGTAGTAGCCCAACTTTCTTATACCTTTAATAATGAATTTGATATACTCGTTATTAAGCTCTCAGATATTCTATTAGCGGTAATATATCGTGCCACCAACAGGAACATGCATATATTTCCTCCCACATTTTGAGCGCTTGCTTGTGTCCCTATCTTGCTTCCCGCATGAAAACAGTCATTGCAGTAGACTTCGACATCGACACAATGAAAGACAGTACGACAGAATACTTTACTGGAAGCCTATGGGTACCCTAATGTTGTAAAATTGCCGACAAGAATAACCCTTACTTCGTCATCATTAATTGACTATATACTTTGTAACTTCAGCCCGGATTTGAGCTGGTGCAGTACTTATGACTATCCCGTAACGGGTCATTTTCCTATTGGCTTTCTTTTCCCCTCTAATGATGGCATTAAAAATGCCCCAAGACGTGTTTACAATTGTATAAACTTCTTGGTATACTAAGCTTAAACAGAAGAAAAATAAAGAATACTATAGAATGAAATATAACGTTGCGCGAAATAAAGTCACTGCGGCCATAAGAAAGCGTAAAAAAGAATACTACTTTCAATTAATAGCCAGAAGTTCTAACGATTCAAAGCTGACATGGCGAATCATTATTTCGGCTATTAAACCTACAGCTGTAGGTTTTGTAATGCTTGACTTTAAAGTCTTGAGAATAACGCTGAATTCATTGGTTGTTTCATTTAATACCTATTTCTGTGAAATAGGCGCTCGGATTGTGGACACATGCCCTTTGATTGAGAGCACCGTTGCCGTTTCTTACAGTTAGGTATCGTTCGGATATATTGACATAACAGCTGATGAAATCGTCACAGTTGTTAAGGCCATGTCAGCGAAGCATTCTGCTGGAATAAACGATATTTGTGCTTTTTGACTAACGGAATGCATTAATATACTAGCCTCTCCACTAGAAAAAATCTTTAATCACGCCTTTCATGAAGCTACTTTCCCAGGCTCTTTAAAAGTAGCTAAAGTTAATCCTGTATTTAAATGTGGGGATCATAATGGTTTTGAAAATTATCACCCCATTTCCATCTTCAGCAGTATGCGGTCATCAAATCCCGTCACATCGGCAGACGCGGATGCAGGGATTATTTTCGAATTGCCGACCGCAAGTATTTGCCACTGACAGGATGAGGATCCAGTTCACGCTCAACCTTCGTATACTAGTTGGCAGCGAAGCAAAAACTAGTCCAAATTTGCCGGGGTGGCGCACTGGTTACGTCGCTCGACTACTTTTTCCGAGGACGCGGGATTGAATTCCAGCTTTGGCGGCCAGCTTTTCGATGGAGGCGGAAAGCAAGGGGCCCGTGTGCTGTGCGATGTCAGTGCACTTTAAAGAACCCCAGGTGGTCTAACCTTTCGGAGTCCTCCACTACGGCGTCTGTCATAGCCTGAGTTGCTTTGGGACGTTAAACCCCACAAACCAAACCAAACCAAACCCATAGTTCAAATTTCAACATTCCTCTTGTACGCATTACCAAAGCGCTGTTTTAATCTGGAAGTCGGTCTCGTTTCTGGACTTTTGTTGTGCCAACACTCGTTTCAGGCCCCTGCTGCTTTAGAAAAATGTGAATGAAGGGAATGCAGAGGGCATAAGAACATTTGCGTAAGAAAACCCGGCCTAGTTCCTCTGAATTGGTGCGTCACAGAAATAATATTGATTTCATACAAACAACATTTTTTCCGCTCTCATTCACCGTTCATACATGACATGAAGGACTTTCAAGCCCTCCGCTATACCAACAGTTAGCCCTTACCAAGAGGGGGGGGGGGGGGGGGGTGAGTGTGTGTGTTCAAAACGTCTCCGCCATCGCTGCTCGCGAGCGACTTAAGCAAATAAATAAATAACGAGCAGAAGAGTATTTTCTTGTTGTACCTACAGAGAATAAGCGAAGATAAGAAGATCCTGAGACATTGTTTTAGCAGACGCCAATTGGAAATGCAAGGAAACATCAGCTAAGTTGAGCCACATTTCGCCATTCGCACCTCGCTAACCTTCGCCGCGTTCTGTGCAACTCTTCGTACCATTAGGGCGCAATAGCGGGACGATGTGCGTCAATTTCACAAAACGGGACGCTAAGCAAGCCGAGCTCTCTCTAGATGCAATCTGTTAAAAGTTAGTGCCATGGCTGCTCTCACATTTTTCTGAGAATGAACAAATATCGCAGTGACGTCAATCAACGTCAGGCAACGCCAGTCTACAGCACATATGCGTCCGATAGCAAGTACGTGAGCTATTTCCATGCATCTGAAGGGCGGAATTTCCGCGTTTTTTTTTTACTGCCTTGTCGTGGCCTCGGAGGAGCACAGAGAGCTAACAGTTAACAAAAATAGAAATCAATGAAACGAAATTAGCATCAGAAGCGCGCGCCAAAGGGAATCAGGGAAAAAAAAGAATAACGAAACGTGTCTGGTCGCTATGTTTAATCTCTCCGCTTGGCGCGTCGCCAGGCCGGGTCAAGAAACCTCAGCGAAGCGATAAAGTGTGCAGTCGTGCCGGCCCGGCTCCTACCCAGCTTCTCCAGTGCTACGCATTTTCTCACGCGTGTTTGCGATGAAAAAAAGCGTCAGAGACCTAACGGTGGTGTGCGCTTTCTACGGGAGCTTTCTGGACCAGCAGTGACCACCGACAGCGCTAAACGGTACGTGCTACCACTATTTAAACGACAGTATTCAAGTCTGTACAGTTACATATAAGCTCTCCCTTTTAGAAAGCTTGGTTTGTCAAGTGTTCAAGATGTTCTTGCTGCGTAAGGGTCAAGTTTTTAAACACGAATGTAAACGTTTTGCCTAGAACGCGTTTCTAAGTAAACTTTTCATCAGTGCTGAAAGAATAACTTTGCTGCTTGGATTGGTAGCGTGAATTCTCATTTCATTGCTCAAAACACGTGAAAACGCATTCAGAGTTGAACTCTTTTCCCTTTTTTACGGCTTAATGCATGAAGCCATATATGCAGTTGTTTGAATCTTTTCAAACTGCGTGAACTGTTTAAGGCAGTTAGGCATTAATCGGTGATGTCGTATGTGTCGGGGATGTTTGCTTTAATTTTCATTCCGCCTACTATGCTCCCGTGCTATTGCTG
>JAJIZL010051806.1:0-49920 GCA_023969395.1 Amblyomma maculatum
CCCTGGTGAGTTGGCCATGTTTTAAATAATGTACGTCAAGAAGGTAATAGTCAGGGAAGAGCACACTTCCAGTGCTAGGTGGTCCTTACAGACGCTTGTTCGAGTCAGTCAAGTAAAATCAGCCAAACCAGAGACGGTAGCTTGGGTGGACGTGCGGCTACGAGGACGATGCGAGTGGGCCGCGCACCCCAGCAATCGACGTCGGAAGGTTAGCATTCGGGGCCCCTCAAGGAGATCGGTTTCACAAGGCGTCCTTATGGTGAGCGGGGAAGGAATTGCACCTCTTTGTAATGGCCACCAAGGACAGCGAGCAAAACAAATCAGCTGATGTGTTCGTCGGAATCAAAACATTTTAACAAGATTATTTGCAGCTGTGCTCGAACCCCAGTGCTCTGACGCTGCCGGACATAATGCTCCGCACATGTGGGTCGCCTCTGTGTCCCAATCTGGTTAACGGAGGAGGTGCTTGTGGTAATTTTTTTCGCCTTCCTGTATGCTAGTAAGCTTCTGTTTTCTTCTGAAAAGCGGAGAGGGGTCCTTATCAGCATAAACAAAATATTTGGCGCACCCACCGTAGCATGCGCGTGCGAATGGGTCATCAGGATGCTGTTCGGACACCACCGAACTAGATGATCGAATTGGGAGGAGAGGGCGACGGATGGCTTCCAAGACACTTTCGCCTACTCCGTAGCGAAACACAGAGGCGCCCTCTTCGGGCTTGATTCCACTAGCTTGCGACCGTTGAACGAATGGCAAGATTTTGACTTTTTTAAGCGGGTTCCCCAAGACGACCGAAAGTGAACAGCTTTCAACAAACGCGTAGAGTTTGAAGAAATTGCCCCCCTTCTTGTCATATCTTTCCATGACGAGACAGTAGAATAACGAACAAGATTCTTCGTAAAATTACTGCCCCACCTCTCCTGAGCCCCTAGTGGCAGTGATCGCAACAGACATCTGCGCAGTTTCTTTAAAACATTTCTCCATATTCCCCCACGGTTCAACTTATCCATACTCTACGATGTTCGAGGGTGCAGCCGATAGGCGCGGCTAGCTGCCGCTGGAGCTGTCCGCAGGCTCTTCATGTCTGCCAGGCCGCACACAAACAAGCTGCTCTCGACGACAAATTTATTTATTAGAGTGGCAGCTTCAGCTGTTTTCATTACAGTAAAACCACCGTTCGGCCGGAGCGCGTCGTTGTCGCTATAGTCAAAATTCGCTCAGGAAACACTTCGACAGCTAGAGCCGTGAAATGTGTTATTGCCGAATCAGTGGGCTATAGTTAAGCACAAAGATGTCCAGACTGGATTGTTTGCTATGTGCAAGTGCACATTAATATATGCATTTAACAGTAACGTGCCACTAAACTGCCTAGAAAAGCATTACTCAGCAGCATTCAACGGCAGTTATCTCAGTTAGACAGGAGATAACCCCAGCCTGCGTTGTCTCCGTCCCTCCGTCCTGTTCTTTCCGTGCTTATAATTTTACCGTGTCTCACCTACTGGTATACAGTCATACTATTTCAAATAGTAGTTAGGTTTACTCACGGGTGCTGCCGAGAGGTGGCACTGTATAGTACTTCTTCGCGTCTAAAAGCATCAGCCTAATGCGAAAGAGGCATTAGCTATTCTGCTTTACCAGAACAGCGAACTTACTTGACCTCGTTTATCTATCCCGAAAAAATCACAAGAGAAAACGAGAAAATCGCAAGAGAAACCATGTTTCTTCTGTTTACTAATATGCCATTGTAGATAATAAACTATGAGAATAAATATCTTCTATGCTTAAAATGAACAATACAGCTAACAGTTGAGCATAAACTCATTATTGAGTTATATGTTTTTAATTTTACTTATCATTTCGCATGCAGCTGAAGTCTGCACCCTTTGGCTGCAGACATCACTACAGCACATCATCCCCATGTTGTCTGCAATACGCAGTGTCAGCTGCACTTTTGTACACCCGTCTTGGACGGTGGTCGCTGAGGGCTTATTTTTATGAGAAGATATTTTATTTGCATATTCTCCTTCTTATGCGACCTTAGATATCCTCAGAGAACTGGACTTGTTTTAGACAATCAGAAGAACTATAATTCACATGTTATGAGAGTGTGCTTGTTTTGGCAACAAGCGCTCCCGCATATCAAGAGCGACATGTCGAATGTTTCCTTCCGCCGTGTGCGCTGCGAAACAATTGGCTGTCGTTTACCTCTGGTTAAAGCGGGTTCAACTGCGTTAGCAATACCTTCATGGCTGCACTTATGGTTCAGCATGCAGTGTATCTCATGGCGTAGATTGAGATGTTTAGCTATAACTAAAGAAATGGCACAGAAATGATTGACTAGTCTTCACTGAACGACGTCGCGTACGTGTCCCTGTCTATGGTCCCCTGGCAGCAGCTGCCAACAGGGGTCTCACATGGGACGTTTATGTCAGAATCAGCCTGCCAGGGTCCAGGCAATCACGTTACCCCTATAGGAAATTAAGGCACATTCATACGGCTTGGTTAATGCCGTATTCCGCTCGGCTGGGGCGCAAGGTCAACAGTGGCATTTCTCGGGACTACGCGGCGGGCTGAAACCTCGCGCGGTATTGCTAACGCAATAAAAGAGGAGGAGTTATAGCGTTGTGTTGCTGATTGCTGAGCTACTCCTTTCGCTCTTTCGATCCAAGAACTAAGTGGAAAGCCCAAAGGACCGTACGTTGACGCGAAGGGCAACAGATATTTTGGACGAACCAGTTCCTCTTGAGATGCTGCATACGCACCTGGCAGTCAAACGTAATTATTTTGGTAGGTACAGTCTTTTGCAAAACTATGTTATGTCTGGGCATGGCCAGAGCACGAAAGTATGTAGCGCAGCTGCCGCTTCAATCCACTAATCGCAAAGCCCAACGCGATTCGAATGTGCTGCAGCGAACCGAAAATGAACCTTCCTGCCATCGCCGTCTTCGTCTCGCCGCCCCCACAACGGCACGCTCACGCCTGCGATCGACTCTGAGCCTCACCTTGCGTGTTTTCAAGTCGAAAGGCTTTTTTAGGATTATGGAACGTAATCCCGTGCGCGACAGTTGTGCTCGAGATTTGTGCGCAAGATCTGTGCGCGAGATGTCATATTCCGCGAGATTCCGCGACATGTGTTCTTGTCTAGCGTTCCTGTCATCTGCAATCCCACTGTTGAACTAGCACCAAGAAACGCCACACTCAGGAGCGACAGTGAACTGTCCAGTCTCACACTTACCGGAGAAAGTCTGACAGATACACAGCGCCTTTACTTTTCTGTAAACCAATTACAATTATACGTGGCACTGCAAATAACGCTGACTAAAGTAAGAGGCAAAGGATAAGAGGAACATGATAGGAGAGGATGTATAGGATTTCGCAATTTTTCTCCTAAGAGTCATCTAAGCGGCCGTCTCAATTTCTGATGCTTATCCAGCAAATGGTTCGCGAGTGCTTGGACGTAAACCGAAAGATCATGGAAAAAAGTTTAAAGGGGTGATGGCAACGTCGTTCCATATACACCTAAAAATATAAATGCCGATATCTAGACAAAGTTTCTTGTAATATCATCATCATCATCAGCCTGATTATACCCACTGCAGGGCGAAGGCCTCTCCCATATTTCTCCACTTAACCCGGTTTTGTGCTAGCTGCATCCACTTGACCCCTGCGAATTTCTTAATCTCATCCGCCCACCTAACTTTCTGCCGCCCCCTGCTACGCTTTCCTTCCCTTGGAATCCAGTTTGTTACCCTAAGCGACCATCGGTTATCCTCTCTTCGCACTACATGTCCTGCCCATGTCCATTTCTTCTTCTTAATTTCCACTAGAGTGTCTGTAACTTGAGTTATTTCTCTGACCCACTCTGCACGCTTTCTATTTCTTAATGTTACCCCTACCATTTTTCGTTCCATAGCCCTCTGGGTTGCCCTCAAGTTAAGTAGAACTCTTTTGGTTAGCCTCCACGTTTCAGCCCCATAGGTGAGTACAGGCAAGATGCAACTGTTCTATACTTTCCTCTTGAGCGATACCGGTAAGCTGCTAGTCATAATCTGCGAGTGCTTTCCAAATGCGCTACATCCCAATCTTATTCTTCTTGTTATTTCCTTTTCATGGTCCGGATCTGCGGTTAATACTTGTCCTAAGTAGACATATTCGCCTACTACTTCCAGTATTTCGCTACCTAATGTAAACTGCTGTTCCTTCCCGAGGCTGTTGAACATTACCTTAGTCTTCTGCATATTGATTTTCAAGCCTACCTTTCTACTTTTTCTGTCTAGGTCATCAATCATTGTTTGTAGTTCATCCCCCGAGTTGCTTAGCAAGGCAATGTCATCAGCAAATCGCAGATTACTGAGGTATTCTCGATCTACCCTTATCCCTAACTGCTCCCATTCCAAGTCTCTGAATACTTCCTCTAAACAAGCTGTGAATAGTACTGGGGAGATTGTGTCTCCTTGCCTAACACCTTTCTTTATGGGAATTTTGTTACTTTCTTTATGCAGAACTATGGTTGCTGTACAGCCACTATATATATCTTCCAGCACTTTCACGTACGGCTCGTCTACCCCCTGATTTCGCAATGCCTGCATCACCGCCGAGGTATCAACTGAGTCAAATGCTTGTAATATAGTTCGTTGCTTTCCTGACTGACTCACTGGCAGCCCTTTGCTACAAAGATGTTAATGCCTTGGTTTTTGCGAGCAGGAATTTAGAGCGTGTTTTTTAGACCTTTAATTTTCAAGAATTTCTCACAATTTGCCACCTTTCTTCGTAATCCAACATGTACGAGTTAACTGCATGCTTATCCAGCCTTATCCAGTAGTTGAAACAGTCTTTTTGTCGAGGTTTTTAGGTCCGAAAAAAAACGGCACTTAACAGCACAATATTGCGTCCGTGCACCATTTGCATTTCTTAAGCCAAATACCACTAACTATGCGCCTCCCTTTCACCTCCTCGATATTAGTAATTTTTTTTTTGGCAAGAATTTGTGCATTTAGCCGATTCCTCTCGTCTTGTGTGAGTATACGTATAGTGAGGCCTAAAAGAACAAGGAAAAAGCCTTTGCCTGTGCCACGTGCGTAACAGGCCGTCTCGTTTTAAGTACCTGAAGGCCGTTGTGCGGAAGAAGCAAAGGGAAATTCGAAGGCAACCGCTAGTTTTATTCGTAATAGCAGTGCTCTATAGCCACCGGAAATTCACGCGAACCACGCCAACACGGGCGCGTTGCCCTCTATTAAATATAGCTGCGTTAACAAAAAACTCACGTTTTCTCCCGGCACACAACTACACCGCTTTTGTTTTAACCGCGTGTTTTTCTACACAAGCCGACTTGGCTATTATAATTATTTGAGTTTCCTCGTGTTTCTTCTATAGAATAGGTTACAAACGCAGCCACGTTGCTTTGATCCGAACACACAATACCACAAATGAAATGGACTAGACTCCTTCGTATCGGGACTGCGGAAATAATCGACGTTTCCGTATAACAGAAGCGAAGACGTGGCGTGCACATCGTATGATAAATTAAAAGCAACGGCAATTGCTCATATTCATTTAGGTGCTACCCTGCACTGACAAGGAGGGCCCACTTCAGGCAATCATTCTTGTTGCTTGTGGCGGCATGGTCGCTGAAAACGAAAATCTGGAATTCTTGACACTCTATACTCAGTCCGACGACACACTTTCCAGAGCAGGCGGCCGGAGTTGCTGGAACACAACGAGGCACAGAAGATACAACACCCGGCAGCTTAAGAGCTTAGCATGCATTGCGGCTCTCGCACTATGCACACAGAGCACAATGGGCAATCAAGCTGGCTATTAATATATTCACTTGATTTGCTGCCCCCGGCGGACAAAAACAATTGCAGGCAATTAAGATAATCGGCAATGCGAAATTCGAATACTGCTATCCAGAGAGAGAGAGAGAGAGATTTAAATAAGAACAGCGGATCTTTTTCTCAGGCATTTCAGTTTTGCGATATTCTGAGGAAAAAATTTGAGAGGCATGTATATAGGTTCATTTCACATGACGTCATCGCACGAGCGCCGTTCGCCATTTTTTGGTCACGGGCGCGACGCTGCCCGGTCGTTGCATACCAAAGTTGACGTGTGGTGGAGTCACATGACGGACAACATCGTGAAGCACTATCGCGATCTGGCTTTGCGTGACTATAGTGAGCTAGAATACTCTAGAATACTGCAGACGTGACACTTAAGTGAGCGATTTCCACCGCTTTGCTTCCGTCCGCGAGCAGCGTTTTCGCAATTCGGATTCATGCACGAACGGAACTTTCCTTTTCCTTTTATTTTTTGTAGCGGAAAGCGTTCCAACCAGACCCTGGTGCCCAAGCATGTACAGCGTAGCATGTATTCTACTGAAATGCCGGAAGAAAGCGGGCTTTGAGGTATTGAATTGTACAGCCGCAAAGCAGGCACGAACGTGCGTCGGACTGTTCTGTATTCCGATCATCTTAGCCCTAGGCTTGTGCGCGCAGCGGTATGTCTGGTCAGCGCCCGGTCTGGTACCCACATTCACAGGGAAAAGCTAGCAAGAGTTAATTAGTAACGTGCAACGGCTTGAAGGTATTCCTAGCTTTCCTCTAGCGCTTTAGCGCGCTTGCAGTTACGCTGCATACACGTACCGGTAGCAGAAGGGCAGCAGTCCGAAATGTCTCCTCCGAGGGTTGAAAGTAGCATGTTTATGAAGTTGTCATTGAGTAAGTGCGAACACTGGCACATACACAACTGCTTTTATATCACATAGAGCGGGATAGTCAGCACGGCAATGCTTTAGCAAAAAAGGCGCAGCAGAAGTAACAGTGCAAGAACCGCGCCACGTTGAGGCCCACGCACCAGTTACGTGAGGTTGGCACAACAGGTGCAGGAGTGACGTGAGAGATAATGGGGTAATTTCTGTGCAATAGTGATATGGAGTAGTTGTTTGACCTTACGTATACGTTCCAGTCGCCAGGGACTCCAGAACTTTTTTTGAGAGGGAGGGGGGGGGGCGAATTTTATGAGGTCCTAATTATTATTTTTCAGGTAATGTTCATTTTATTTTAACACTGTTTTATTGTTATTTTATTGTTTTATCTTAATTTTTATTAAACATTAAATTTACACTTTGTAAATTTAGTTTTACGCAATTTGAAACCATGTTTTACCCCTAAAGAAGAATGAGGCCATGAAGTGTTTGCAAATACGGCCTTCTAAAGCACTGTCGCACTTCATACTTTCAAAACACTCATTACTATTTCTCACTCAATATTACCAACATGATTCAATTTGAAGCAATCGAAAAGCTAGTTTACGATAATACAAAACTTCAGGGAGCCGGCAAAAGGTTGTTTAAGGGTTCCAACAACTTGCCTTCAGATTCTTTGCGAGAAGAAATTGTTATGCTGGCCTATTGCAATCTGTTAATTTTCACCTCCACTGAACATGCCAAGGCAAAATTGGTAGTGACCTTGTTTTGAGGAACTGTTTATACCATCGCTTAGCAAGCGCCGGTAGACAAGAATGTTGTGTCCTGGAACGTCGTCCGAGAAGAAGGTTTTAATATTTTTCTTTGAGATATTCCACAGTCGTTTTGTCCCTGTCACGAGTGCGCAAGACCACCTTCTTCCCAAGATTCTTGATTCGATGCCCATAACAACTAAATGTGGCAGCTTGTAATTCACCCCTTTGTTGGGAACGTCAGCGGTGGCGCTGTCCATTAGTAAGAGGATCGAACTGTCCTGACCACGACCTAGTAGGTACGTGTCGTCGTAGTTGCTCCGGCCACAATGTGTGAGAGGTGTCCTCGCCTATGAAGGTGCACGCCCCTTCGGTCCATCTCGAACTGCATCAAATGGTGTTTCTTGATCAAGTGAGCTCTTACTTATCCTGTGAAGAGGTTAGCAACGATGTCAAGGTCATACAGCATAGGCGATGCTGACTGGCGTTACGTAAGTCCCAAATTGTGTAATTGTGAAGCCTCTGCGCTGTGGCTACATAAAATAGCTGATTTACCTTGCTTCTTTATGGTGATGCATGCCTTCTCCAGGTGTCAAGGCTGGTAGCAATTAAACGTTGCACGTAACTTCTTTAAACCAGCATGTCTGTGTATTTTAGTCGTCACAGCTATCGCCAGCAGCGGCGAACTTTTGCAGGTGTTTCAAAACACACACATTCGTGTTGTGGTTTTGGTTGTGCGATCGGCTTGTCTGGTGCACTGTCTCGATGGGTCGCCACATACTTCCTAGAACGCAAGGTCCTTTCCAGCGAACCGGCGCTCTTGTAAGGCTTTGTCACGAAGCATGACCTCCAATGGGAACATAGTCGGGGTAACAAGCGATAGCCACGACACTGCTTTGTCTGAGTGTTCAGTGGCTGCTGTGTTCGTATAGGCATTGTTCCAAAGTTGCAGTGGGCAGCCAGTTTACAGTTCTCGCTCCAACTAGCCTCGTTATTAGAAGCGAGCCGGATGCTGACTTGAGATGGCCGCGGTTTAAATGCTTCTTCAGTGCACCTACGATGGTGTAGTAACTCTAGCAGACCACGGCAGCTGGTATGCTTGGCTGGACCACGGCACAGACAGCGTCGTTCGTCTCGTCCCCGCACAGCTTGAGCAAGTGCGGGTTCTTTTCCGGGCACTCTCGGTGACGCTGAAGCCGAAGTAAAGCCTCTGAATTCCAGTAGCCGTACGGGAAAAGCGAGCGTAACCAAGGTGTTGCACGGACATAGCTTAAAGGTATACTAACAAATATCTAAGAATATTGAGAAAGCACCACAACTGCATTTTTAAGACACGATTACGCGTACAGGCACATAAGTAGGGTCAGTTTTGAGTGGATGGCTGCATTTTTCACGTTTTCTGAGAGGCCGCCATGTCAGAGGCAACGCGCTCCCGACTGTGAGCCGCCGGGTGTGACGTCACATTTATCCTCAGCAACGTCATGGCCCCGCTATCCCGCCGCCGTCGCCCCCGCACCTGAAGTTGGTTGACAGGCTACACTCAGTGTCGGTTTCCCCTCGTCGCGCCTTGCACAATGCTGTGAAGTGTGCAAAGCTGCATACGAGGGAGGTGGAGGGGGACGCTATAATTGTTTGCGCGCTTGGAGGGAACGACGAATTGTGCGCAGGAATACAAGCAGCAAAAAAAAAGAGAAACACGTCCGTCCGTACGATTTATGAGTGCCACGGGGGAAAAGAGAACAGTTTCGACCGCTCGCGATTGGGGTGGCTAGGGAGGCATCAGGAAGGCAGGTAAATGTGACGTGTTATCCGGTTTTGTTAGAGCTTTCACGGGAGACAGCTAGGCGCGGCGATGTGAAATATTCATTAAAATACTTACTTTCCGCTCATTTCTTCTGTTCATAAAGTGGATTGTTTTGTTCATCCCCAATGCGATAGCTACCATCTCGACGGCAATTTTTTTATGCAGTATACCTATAACGCTGGACTGGGATCTGCTTTCTCGTCACCCCTGTTATATCAGCCGTTTACTTTACAGCAGCCGATTTTCGGACGTAAGAAAACTATTTATTTACGATCGTCTATACGCCACATGTTTCGTGCACACCCGTTAATGGGTCCCCCGTGTGAATCCCCCGCGTAGTTTAGGCTCCAACTTAACTAGTGTAGCGTTGGGAGATATGTATAGTAACGTTGGCAGATAAGGTGCACCGGGAGCAGTACTGAGAGAAAGCAATTGCGCCGGTAGAAGTAGATTTACTGAAGTTTTACTGACATTACAAAACTGAAAACAAAATTTTGAAAGAGACAAAAATTAAGAAGTGCGGAGTAAAGAAGGAGCCTATAGTTTTACACTAAAAACTTCTGGTGTATATTGCTTCTACGCATGACGTTACATACGGAGGGAGTAATTACATCACTTTATTCTGATAACAGCACATGAAATATGGAGTAAATTTATTAGCTTGACCAGCCAACCTCTAGAGTATATGGGGCCAGCTTTCATTACCCGGAGCCTTCATTACCTTTTCTCGTCTTATCGCGACATTTAAAAGAAAGAAAAAATTCTTTAATCCCGAACAGTTCTATTTCTGACCGCGGTTCAAATACGACTTGTTTCACATCCGTTGAAGGACGCTTTTGGTACTTACAAATCTCTGTCGCCTTCGACGCATGCGCTTATTGTGCTCCCAAATACTAGCAGGCAGACCAATTTGAATGAACTTTTGTCGGCTGTTAAAACGACTCACCTGTACACAGAGCTGCGCAGAAACAATGCTCGGCGTCGCAGTTTACAACATTGAGTACCAATAAACGGGAGCTCGTGGTCTTCGCCGCCTATGTGTGAACACGCTGCGTAATATGGGTTCAATAAAGATTCCTACACAATCATTTACTGCGTTCTTACATCAACGCTCGCAGAAAGAATGTGGAAGAAAATATATTTTCCCCGTTTTGGCTGTTGCCTCAGTACAGAACCCGTACTCCTCTCGCCCTCACGCGGCCTCCACATTCCAAGCGAAAAACAAAACAACTACAAGTTCATCATCAAGACGCCGTGGGGGTGAGGAGGGGATAGGACGCTGACCCCTGACAAAGCTCTTGCCACTGCTGACAAGAATGGTGGGGTGAGAGTGTATTGTGAGCAAGGGGAGCCTGCACCACGGCCGGTCTCGGGGGAGAGCGCGCGCTCTTTCTTACCGCCTTCTCTATCGCCGTGGGAACAATGGGAACTTTTCTCCTTGAGTTATGCTCTCCGCCGCTGCAAGGGGCGCGACCTGCTCCCTGTTCGCTCCGCATCTGCTTCAGCGGCGGCGGGTGGCTTTTGCCTGCGATGGACGTTCCACGGGAACCGCTATGGTTGAGGGCGGCGCTGGTGAACACTCGCAAGGTTGGTATACAGACAACATTATTACCCAAGAAAGTAGCGGGTGGGACAGCGGCCGCTGTAGCTCAGTTTTAAGAGCACCGGACGCGATATTCGGAGGTCGTGGGTTCTGTTCCCACCATCGGCACGTTTGTTTTTCCTTTTACTTTGCGCTTATCTTTCCCTTAAACAGATTACATTACTAGTTTATGTGATTACCGAAGTAAAAATAAATAAAGACAAAGTACAATCCCCAATGCTTTCCTTGGCCTCGCCGACTGTTGGCTTCTTTCCTTCATGTATTATATCGAGTGCCCTCATTTGCCCTTCATTTATCTGCTTGTAGCTTACGGGGGTCTTGGTTCTGGCAGTCTTGAAGCCATAGGTAGCGTAAGAGGGTTCTAGCACAGCTTTCGCCCTCGCTCTTGATCACGTTCTACGTGACGCTGGCGGTAACAGAAGGACGTTCCGAGTCCACAGCTATGGTTGAGGGCGGCGCTGGTGAACACTCTCAAGGTTCGTATACAGACAACATTAATACCCAAAATAAAGTTGTTTCCATCCATCCATTAATACCCAAGAAAGCAGCAGGTGGGACAGCGACCGATGTAGCTCAGTTGGAAGAGCACCGGACGCGATATTCGGAGGTCGTGGGTTCTGTTCCCACCATCGGCACGTTTATTTTTCCTTCTACTTTGTATTTATCTTTCCCCTAAACAGAAGACATTACTAGTTTATGTGATTACCGAAGTAAAAATTTAAAAAAAAAGACAAAGTACAATCACCAGTGCTTTCCTTGGCCTCGCCGACTGTTGGCTTCTTTCCTTCATGTATTATATCGAGTACCCTCATTTGCCCTTCATTTATCTGCTCCAGACAAACTGAGTAATACATAATAAATTGTTCAACAAACGTATGCTTACCAGTCTGCAAAACTCAGGGTATAAAAGCCCACACGATATTTTAAACTATACTAATCGCCAGTGAACGAAACTTGGGCAACGAAATGAAAATGGGCCTTAATTTGTTATGAAATATATAAAAAAAAAACCTTAGTCCAAAAACGTATACGCGCGAACAATATACACTTGAGCTAAGAAAGTTCGCGCACGGCCTGTTTCAACCCCCTTGTTTTTGCTCATCAACTTTGGTCAGTCATTCAATACTTTTTTTTTTGTTTTGGAGAGTATTATTTTAGTTCACGCAAAGAAAAAGTTTTTAAACTGACGGTAGTCCATGCTAGCTTATTTACAACAGAATCTACATTTTTAACGTCCTAGCATTTGAACGCTCAAAAAAATTATTTTAGGGTGAGCGGTGGGAAAATGGGAAGGTAGGGAGGGGGGGGGGCCGCCCCCTCAAAATAATAGTTGTCAAGCGACCGCCCCCCTTGGCCCCCCAGTTCCGGAGTCCCTGCCAGTCGCTCACTGACAGGACAAGTGGGAGCTTAAGGCGAAGCGTAAAAATTTACGCGATGTTACATGTGAGGGCTTTAGGCGATAAGCTTAACGTTTTGATAGGCTTGGGCTGTGTGAGAACACAGTAAAAACGCCCAACCATAAATGCATGGACAATGGAGGAAGAGCCCAAATTCGTATACCGTTCCGTGCTTCCAATCTACATGAGTTGCAATCTTCCACAAACATACTGGAGGTATGCCCGTGATTGTCGGCACAGAACGACCCCTCCCACTCCCGCACTTTTCTTCTGTTCCGTGTTCCACCTCACACTGCCAGCTTACCTCCGCCATCACTACTCTCTCCACACTCTGCAGCCGCATCCCTCTCGACCATCACTCATTCTCGCACACGTGTGCTGTCATTAGTCTTCTCGCCCATATGCTCCTGCTTTTACTGCAGATACCCTCCTGCTCCTCCTCTTAGCACAATCTTAAGGTTGCATGTTATTCGGCACTCGCCATGACCTCTTGCTTCCTCGGTAGCCACGGGTTTTTCCCATGGTAGCCACGTTTTGGGTGTGCATTCCTCCGCTCTAGTCCTAAATCCCAGACGACACTGAGCCACCTGTCACCATAGCCTGTCTGCCATTGCCCTTTATGTGGACTGGAAGTTCCGTCTCTGCCTTCTGCCCCTTGCTAGCGCTGACAGCTGGCTCCTGCCACGGCTGGAATATGCTGTGTTACGAAGGCGCCTACGATGCCTAATCCTCGAACCATCGCATAAAATCTGCGTTCTGGAACAAGAATGCGTGCAAGCTGAAGAGCAATTTATATTTGGCGAACACGATTTTTCTTCGCTGTGCCAGCTTACAGTAAAAACCAATGCGGTTGAAGTGCAATAATCCACGTGACCTGCATGCTTGCACTCATACATTGCAACCATGAAGTCGTCGGATGGCGTTCAGGGTGCAGCATGTTACTAACGATATCCAAGTCGCATCACGGACTGCAATAAAGGGCTTCTCGAGCTCATCAAACCGAGAAAACATCACTGTTCCGCATGGCAACAAATACAAAAAAGAAAGCAGCATCACTAGGTTTCGACAGGGGAGACATGAGGAGACCGACATCGACCTGCGCGAGCGCTCGGCTTGGAGCATGTCTTGAGGCATCGCTATTTTTGTTTTTTTCGCTTCACGTACGGGTGTTGTGTGTGCTATTAAGTTGGATTATGACCTTCTTGTCTGTTTCCAATGTGCCCAGCTTTATTCTGCAAATCAAGGACTGTCCTTCTACCCATACTGGTGGGATTCAAGGGACGTTATAGAGTTTATTGGCCAGGAAAGACGACTCACGGAGCAGGCCGCACAACTGTCAATTTCAAAAATGCTCCTTGGGCCAACCGAAAGGTTTGCATTCCTGTCTCAACCACCCATGGGTGTCGGGAGATGAGCGGATCAGCAACAGATCTAATGCAAACATGCAAGGCAACCACAGCTGAAAACTTTAATGGCATGAGATTCTTTTTTAAAAATTTTAGGGGACAGTCGATTATTTTTTTTTTTTTGAAGAGCGCATATATTATCTCTGACATGTCACGGTAACACTTTCAAGGTGTTTATTGTAAACATGGGACCTTTGCGACTGTTACTCTGTCCTCATCCTGATGTCCAGCTTCTGAGCAAAGTTGATCTAATGAGGGATAGATAACGATAGTTCGGTCTCTATCTAACAAACAGCACCTGTAATGAAACAAGTCCTGTGTTGTTGTGCCAAGATAATTTGACACTCACAGTCAGAGTTTTCACGCATGCGAAAGTAGCTGGAGATGTGGAGGAAGCCAGCTCACCCATTGCGTTTTGGGTGGTTTCGGGAAGGCATTTGGATATATTGTCGTGATCTTTACGAATGAGAACACAGAGCGCGTGGCAGATACCCTCGTCCAAAACCAGCAGCTAAACACCACGGCGGCGATAGGAAATGGAAGAGAGGGACGGCGCTGCTCTGCTGGCCTCACCCCGTGCCATACGAGCAACTTTTGCATCAGCAGCTGAAAATCAGAGCGATGTCTGGCTACCGGAAAATTATACCACAGCTCGATTCGCGAAACATCTGGGCAATGGGTGGTTGCGAAGAAATGACGAAACTTTATGCGACTCTTTTTAATAAGAAAGAAATAAAGAAACGAACATAGACTGCAACGAATAGGGTAAAGCTCTGGGTGGTTTTTAAATGACTTAATATCTCTCACCTGGTGCTGTGCTTAAGCATCCGTTTCCTTGCTACATCTAGCAGCCGTCTTTGGAAAGGTACATCAGGCACCCTTAAAGGAGAACTGTGCTAAATTTTCTTTAGCACACTTCTCCGGGGTGAGTGCAAGCGTAGCACCGAAAAAGACAACTTCACAGCACCAGGCGACTTATTTTAAAATAGAGAGAACCTCCCAAACCCCTTCCGTATTCGTTCTAATCTTCATCCTTTTTTCGCTATCAGTTATTGACATATTTTGCGTGAAGCGAGGGGCGATATCAATTTCCGGAAGCATCACACCACACTGATTCTTTAGCGCGAATTTTTAGATGCAAAAGGTGCTCATAGTGCACAGGGTGCGGCCAGCAGAAGTAACAGCACCACCCTCTCCATTTAATTTTTCATACACTCCCGGAGTGTCCGATTATTATTAAAGGCCTGTACCACCCTGATCTTTTCATCCATTCTTGTTGCAGCTGTTCGTGTCATTCGTGATGCTATTAACTCGGACATTTTAATTGCTTGATCTGGACAGATACCATGGGTAGTGTGCTGATGTGTGATAAATCATTTTCACAAGTTATATCAAGTGGCGCCATAAGTAAATACCTCTGACGTCATTACACAACGTAGCATATAACGCTTGGTCAGAACATATGCGATGTGATTTATGGCGCGTAACCCACTAAAGCTGTCATGCAAACCATCAAGAACACTGGTACCAAATGATAGAGTGGCTGAAGTCCTCCCTACGTTTGTAAGAAAGACACGTTCGACTACCCATTTATAATAGGCGGTAACAGTCGTTTCCTTTGGACCCATGTTGCTCCGTAACGAGTAAACAATTTGTAGTAAAACAAAATCTTGAGCCCTTCCGTACGTATCGACAAAACTCGTCGCTACTCATTCACTTTTGGTCGAGTAGATTGGCCGTCACCATCACCAGCAGTCCAACATCGTACACGACTCGATTAAGTCCTATCCCGCACTTCTATAATTATCTTGTGCAAGCTGCAGCCACCTCATTCCTGTAAAGTTCCTATCTTATGCCCAGCATACCTCTGCTGTCTCCTGCCTCACTTGCCTTGGCTAGGAATCTAGTTCGTTACCCTTATTAATAAACCCTTAGTTCGACTTCACATGAAATGTTCTGCAAATGCATTTTTTTTATGCAAGCAGGAATTTCCTCACCTGCGCATTTGTTTCCCAGGCCACTCTGCCATGCTCGTGTCTGCCAACGTGACATCTAACACATATAATGTAGATACCGAAGCTAAATCACTTATGCTTTGACAAAACGAAGCAATACTGAGGGACTCCGAAGTGCAGAATAGGGTTGGCAATGCGTTTGCATAGATCTCTTTGGCCTTCGTATTTCCACGTCGGCTTGGCGTTTCACTCATGTCTCTTCGCATCCGTTAGTCTCATTTCGACGTAGGCTTCCGGACTAATCAGGTTCAATAGTTCCTCATTCGCTCTCCATTCAACGCAGCCTATCACCGCCTAGCCTCAGCTTCCTAGGAAGGTATACATCCGGTGTGAACAACGCTCTTTCTAAGCAGCAACAGCGCACGCATTGAGCTTTCCTCACATTCTGCTTATATCAGCTTACTTTGAATAGGCAGAGACAGTTTAGCCCCACTTAGATACAAGCAAGCCCGACCAACAAATGTAAATCCCTCAGAATATGTCACAAGTAACCTATTAGGTAGCTGCGCATGAGGAGCCCGGTGCGCAAAATTTTGGGTGTGGGTCCCGCGGTCCGTGGATCAGTTTGCCCTGTTTTCCCCAATGCAGTCCAGTTGTTGCATGGTTTGCTACGATATTGGATCGAGGGCGAGCAGCATGCGTTTATTCTCCTTTGTAAATTGTACTCGTCCATTGGCATGAAGGGCATGATTGCAATTGGCTCTAGGCAGAGGTTTAAATGCATAGTCGTGAATTCGCGCATTTTACGCTGAATGAACGAACACTCCGTTTGTTGTGTTGTTCTTCAGAAAGAATCACCCTGAATAATGCGAATTTGCGCTCAAAGCCCAGCTTGACATTCGATCACTCGCAGGCCTGCAGAGTATACGGAGGGAGGGAGAGAATCAGGCGGAAGTTCCCACGCTCTGTCGCGGCAGTGTCGACGGACAACGCCTGAGCGCTAGCTATGAATCTGACCTTAGTCCTGGCAACCGCCGTTTATTAGGAAATGGTTTGTTAGTGGGTATAGTTACAGTAGTTACTGTGCCCCTTCTCTTATTGTTGATCACCTCTAGTCTTCTCAGGCAGCAGACGTCCTGCAGCTCAACAGCGCTGACTCGATATCCAGCAAAAGACGAGACGTAAATCTCTCCAGTTTCAATCAGCTGCATTCATTCACGTGCAGCGACGTCACGACGGGCGTTTTCGTGTTTCGTCCAAATGGAAGCTCAGTGAGATTAAATTAGCAAGCTTCGGATGAAGAGCCTTTCGCCGAAGTGAATAAAATACCGCGCAAATGTTGGCTTGACCTGCGAACTGAGGCGTAAGCCCCTTTACCCTTGAGACAAGATTAGGCATCTCTCGTTTCTAGTCTATAAAAGAAACATGGATCGCAGTTTGTTCGCGTACACTATAACTCTGTCCGTGGTTTGAGATGGAGGGGGAAGGGAAGTTCGCTTGTCTGCTAGCCGGAATTTGGAGAGAACTGTTTCAATCGGATACTTGACACGATAGTAACTAAATAAGGGTCGAAAGAGCTAAAAATTGTGGCAAGCAATCACGTCAAAGTACCTTTACTGTCATGCTCAGCCGAGAAGCATTTCAAATGTTTTCAGAAAGCCTTCAGTGTGTTGTCCTTACAGGTACAGAGAGGTGTGTCCTCAAATATTTTGGGCTTTTTACCCCGGTACGCCATTCATTCAGCGAGCTATAAGAATGGGCTGCACAAAATATTTTTTTCTTAAATGAACCAAATTCTGAAACTGAATCTAAATCAAATATTTCAGTAAGAGGAAGCTGGTCAATTTATGATTCTTTCCAAAAAGCTGGTATAGCAAATGCTAAACCTTAACGCTTCGAAATCAGCGCGCGATTTTTGAGTCACTTTTAGAATGTAAGAGACCTCTTGATGTACCACAATATCGCCTTTGAGGAGGTCAGCGTACTTGATGTGGAGACCAACCCTTTCAAAAGACGTTACGTCGAGTCGTGGTTCATCCGGCTGACAGCTGCAGCAGTGAACAGGAATCCGGGGACACTACCTGTCCGCGTACACAATTGGACTTCGCCAGGTGTGAAGAAAGAGGAAGCGTATGCCACCTACTGCGGGCCTCAAACTTTAGTTGCCCCCGATGAAGGAACCCAGTTGGTCCCGAAACTTCGGGTTCTAATAAATAATTTGGTTGGAGATAAGTGTTTCTCTTTTAATTCAAGTATCCAACCAGGCGGAGTTCCGCCGAAGATGTTCTCGTTCAAGTTATATTAATGTTTGTGTTGATGCTTATGGTATATTGTTTCACTTTTCCGAGCGTAGAAAACGTTACGCAACATGGGAATGTACATGCAATCAAATGGCAAAAACACTGATTTTATCCAAAGACTCCGAACGATAAGTAATCAAACGTATCGCCTTATACGGAAGATATCAAACAAAGCAAGAGGAAAAAAAGAAAATGAGACACTAAAACTTGTTTATGCCTTCGTTCTCAGCCGCATTACATATTCCACGCCCTACGCATTCCTACAGGTCAAGGATAGAGAACTGATAAACTCCATTATTCGGCAACCCTTCAAAACAGCACTCGGTCTTCCAATTAGTACGGCTACCGAGAAACTCATCAATTGGGGATACATAACACATTAGGCGAAATGACCGAAGCGCACCTCACGACGCAGTACGCCGGCTGACCGCAACATTGACATGAAGACAGGTACTGACAAAGGCCGACATACAATACCAGGGTATGCTCTGCCAGGTAACGTCTGTTCCCCGTTCAATAGATAAAATACTAGAAGTCCCTCCACTACCTAAAAACATGCACTCCGAGTTTCACCTGCAGCGTAGGTTAGCAAGAGCCCAATCATTAGAGAAACGCTATTTTAATCTACAACAAACGACGTATCTGCGGTAGAATATCAGCGGTAGCATACTGGGATAAGAGAGCCTATGCCTTGGCACTAGTCGGTTACACATCTCGCTTACAAAATTCAGGAACGATAAACAAAGCACGAACCCCAGAAAAGGCAGAAGAGGCGGCTGTAGCTCAGGCGACTGTCACGACGGACTCCATATTTATTTTTAGCGACTCGAAAACAGCGATTCGAAACTTCGCAAAATGTAGAATTCATCAACCAGCAGCTGAAATTTTGAAGGCTTTTGATAACTCAAAAAATGCATGTTCGAGTAATATTTTGTAGGTCCCCGCTCGTGCGGGTAATCCTGGCAACGAGGCGGCGCACCAGTGCTCCCGAGGATTCGTCGTAGAGCGGGATGTGCGTTACCCCGAACTAACAGCGGCTCCCGAGGCAGACCCCACGTATAGAGGAATTACAAATTGGAACAAAAACAACGGATTGAAATATCCAGAGCCCCCCCACCCAACTCTCAGCAAATTACAACAAGCACATCTCACAAAACTTGAGACAAATACGTGTTTTAATTCATATAAATTAGCACAATAGTATGCAGGCGAATACAGCCCCTCATCTTCCATTTGCGGTAATCAGAGGGCAGATCTAGAACACAACACGTTTCAATGTGAAAACATGCAACCGCCGAAAGGCCTGCAAATGACCAATTCGGAACAGTGGGAGGCCGCATTGCTTAGCTCTGATCCAGGCCGGCAACACACCATCACGGCCTGGGCCAAGGAGACATCAAGTGACCACCAACCCTGGAGCGCCTTGAAGAGAAGCGTCCTCTCAAGAAGAAAGAACACATCAATTTCTCCTCGATAAAATGTTCTCCGCTTTCTCCTCCCCCTTATGTACGGATCTAAAGGAGTCAAATCGTCTCCTGAAAGTGCTTTCTCAGCTTCAGCTATATTGCTCGCACTGTTCCCAGCGTGCTTTCATATATTCCTAGACTAGTTCAATTTTGTAATCCACTGCTAGGATATCAGTAGATCGATGGAAGATCCAAACCCAGGTTACTACTATAACGAAGGTTTGAGTTGCTTTGTAGGGTTTAACGTCCCAAAGCGACTCAGGCTATGAAAGCCGTAGTAGAGAGCTCCAGAATCTTTGACCACCCTGGGTCCTTAAACTTGCGCTGATATTGCATAGCAGGCCGGCGCCTGGCTTTTCGCCTCCGTCGAAAAGCGGTACCGATGGCGGAATCGATAGCTAATTTATATACCTGATTACAGGAGGAAAATCACTGATACTGAGCATTCTGGTACACTTCATTGAGGAAGAGAGAATGCGTTTGTATAAACTAATATTTCAAATATTTAATCTAGCCATTTGCATTGACTTCCTAAAATGATTATTACTATCGAAATTACCCACGCCGATAATAACTAGGAGGAGAAACAATTGTCTATTTCGTTCAGGAATTGAACAAGGGTTAAAGGGGACGCTGAGTTCGCAAATCAGGCCAACGTTTGAACAGGGGTACTTGTCGAAATGTTAACATCGCTTGTGAACTGATACCCTCCTTCAACCCCTATTTAGTTCTTTTTGCGATCCGTAACAAGTGGAGGCGAGTGGTTGTGGACGGCGAGGGGAGAGGAGGAGAGGGGGGGGGGAAAGGACCGAGATTTATAGAGAACGCATGTAATTTATATACGTGATTACAAGAGGAAAATCACTGATACTGACCACTCCGGCACACTTTTGAACGGCCCCTTTTGTCGATGACCCTATATGGCGCTTTCAGGTATTCACTAATTCTCAATCATTTCGTTTCATTCCACACATGTGCAAGGCATTCTAGAAGCAGCCACCAAAACGCGATACCTACGTTTAAGACAAGATAGATACTGATCCAGTGAAAGGGACGATGGGTTCTTTTGAAATCTGGTCGTTGTCCAAGGTCTGACACTATGCCCCACCCACGGGAATTAATCTCTTCGCAGGATTGGCAAAGTGGAGACGAGGTGCCACGCGCTGGCACCCCAGCGCCAAGCGGCGCCCAGTATTCGGTAAATTAGCTACCGCGCCGCAGCCTCAACGAAGACAACGAGCATACCGGGGAACCTGCCTAGACATGTGACACTGCTGAATCATGTGTGGCTCATAAGGCGCGAACTTATTGTTGATCACTTCGAATCTTCTCAGGCAGCAAACCTCCTACAGCTCAACAGCGCTGACTCGATATCCAGGAAAAGATCAGACGTAAATCTCTCCAGTTTCAATCAACGGCCATTCATTCATGTGCAACCACGTCACGACGTGCGTATTCGCATTTCGCCCAAATGAAAGCTTAGTGAGATTCCATCAGCGACCTTCGGATGAGGATCTTTTTGCAACATGATGGAAACGAAGAAGCAAAATGTGACTCAAAGATGGATGGCAGCACACTTGCACGGAGGTGGCAAATGCGTACAACGAGTCCAGCAAAGCAGCAAGGAGCATTCGGGCTGCAGATGCGTTCGAAGGCCGCCTTTTCATTTTCGTTTCGTATACCGCGTGATTATTCACTCACGACAAGAACGAAATGGTGGGGGATAAGTATGGATGCAACCTATTGCCATACGAGTGAAATTATTTAGCACGCTTTAAGAAATTTGTACGCGGTTTGACGGTTTGAATTTGGGGATGCTCAAGCTTCGGTTTAAGAGTAGACACCATAGCGCCTTTAACACCACTTTTCATTCGGCGATTTTAATTGCATATTGCTTAATTTGTTTTATGGGGCAAGGAATGCGCAATATCTGTCTCACATTTTGAAGAACACCGACACTTTTGTAGACTAGTTTGCAGGAGGAAAAGGAGCAATATCTGTCACAGCTCTTTATTGACTCTGAGCCACGCAGTAGGGGATGTGGTTTGAAGCCAAAGGTCAAGGTCATTTGGACAATCTCCTTTAAAATGGACCGTCAAGAACTGCGCCACATACCCAATCTATAAAGCGCATGGGCAGGCACACCAAGCATAGTATTTTTGGACAACTGCAATCACAAAGCCAGCAATCTAGGCAGCTACAATATTTCTTGGGAATCTATCGGCCGATCTGCGGAGATGGACTAGGCCGCCAGCGATACCTAGAAGGCCTAGACACCTACCAAGATATAACCAAACACTATAAACTGTATAAAGCTTTATACACTCCTACCTCGCAAAGACCACTCAGGAGCAAGAGGTAGAGACTACTCCGAAATAAATACCCCCAGAACCCAGCAGTACTTACCCCGTATACACCGACAAATTCAGGCTGGAGCGCACAAAAGGCGACGATAGAGCCGTCGTACATAATATATTTTGAGCCTGCACAGCAACTGCCCGTTTGAATATACCGGGAAGCACACGCAACCGGTACCGTGGGAAACCTTCCTGCTCAGCCATGACTCGCAATCTCAGCTCCTGGCCATGGCCAAGGCCCAAGGGGTCGCTGGCAGCTGCGGCTGACGGCCACCTATTAGTCTACAAGCCAACCCTAATAACGGCGTCACAGAACGAACGAGAAAGCGCTCTGTACGCGAAAAGCAAGTTTCTTTCGTGCACAGACGCAGCGAACGCATACAAATGAGAAGAGATAGTCGGCCTGCCCAGTCAGTTAAGTGGAGCAGCTTCGACAAAGGACTGTCCTCTGGCGCCCGTAGCGTCACTTTGCAATCCTTCGGTTCCCTTGCAAAGTGGAATTCTGCCACTCAGACTCAAAGGAGGCTTAGTAGCTTCATTCCTTCCTCTTGGCTGACTTGATTTCCGAAGATGTCCCTTAAAGCAGACGAGATGTAGCTCACACTGCGAGACGATAGAGGACAGAATAAAAAATGGAGAAAAGGGCGAATAAAAAGGGTAAAAAGGACTATTTTGGAGCTTCAGTTTTTTGTTTGTTTGATTGTTTCCGGGACCGCTCTTCTCATTCCCACAGTGCCGTGTTTGCGATGTGGTGTTGACGGTGAACGTCGTGTCAGTGGACTGCGCCCTTGAGTTTCGCATACGACTAACAGGAGGCAGATCTCCCCGGTTCCATACTGAATAGGGTGTTGTCCGAAAATATCACAGTGCCCAACAGACTCTTTTTACTCAATAAAAGAAAATTACCATCGCGTCTTGAATTAGCCTTGATTTTGCCTCGCAGAGTAATTATCGACAAATTGCTTGAGTTTTTGAGACTGCTTTCGAAGAAATATTTGTTTATAGTTAGCGCTCGGCTTCGCTTTTCGTGGCATGCATGGTGAAGGAAATTTGTTACCACTCATCGGATCCAGCCATTTCTCACCGTCAGCAGGCAGCGTGCGTTGTATTTTTAGAGCAAAAACGTGCCCAATGTTTTAAGCTTTTCTCCTCTCAGCGTCACGTAGACTAAAGCGACTCAACCTGGCAACCAACCCTCGGTACCCTTAGAACAAAACAGTGGTTTGTTGGGATATAAAATCACGGAATGTGTTATGATTTAGTTTTAGGAGGTTACAAGTGCATTCTTGCGTGATAAAGCAAGTCTTCTGCGCCTTGGCCGACCTGTAGGAGGAAAACACCCACATTGAAAGAAACGTGCCGCCGCCGAAGGAATACTTGTCCCGCAGAATGTTTGTTTAATACCCATTCTGCGATCAAGTATGCCTACGGTGTTGTCACTATACCCGTCACAAGAAGATTTTGGAGGGCCGAAGCAACTGTGGCGCTTCTCTCAGGACACACGAAACGCCCTGCGGAAGAAGGAAGAAAAGAGGGAGTGAAAGAAGAGCTGCCGGAACAATGTTCACCACCTGGGATTGTTCAAAGCGCATGTGCATCAAAACACTTCCCAAGAGATCTGTTCGCAGACTTCACGACCCGTCGAGCAAGACTTCGCGGAGGAATACTTCTCGAGGGAATTAACACAGGTGCTAAATTGTGGCGTCTGAGATGATTTTTCTTTTACAATTATTTCACGAGCTTCCATACAGTCTATGTCAAGGAACCTCCACCAATGATGTCCTTAGCAATTTTCGATTACATTTTTCTAGGGTATGAAAATCATGCCATTTCGAAAATAAAATGCCGGGTATGACTTGCACTTACATACGAAGCGCCCTGTGGAAGAAGGAAGAAAAGAGACAGTGAAAGAAGATTTAAAAAAACTCTCGGAACAATTGCCACCTCCTGAGATTGGTCAAAGTGGATGTGCATCACACAGTACCCTGGAGATCTCCTCTTCGCATACTTCCCAGACCTGTCGAGCCTGACCTTCCAGTGGAATATATCGCGATGGAAATAACACAGCTGATTCTTCCTGGCATATCTGAGGCGTTTTTTTTTTCAAGTGATCTAATACACTTTCTTCCATTCTCTGCCAGGCAACCTTCACAAAAGATGTCCTTGGCCATTTTTGATAATATTTTTCAAGGGTATGAAAATTGTGCATTTCGAAAGAGAAATGCCCGGTGAAATGAAACGCTCCCACTCTGACTCACGGGAGGGTTCGTAGCTCCATTCATTGATTTCATCTTGCCTGACTGGATGCTCAAGGAGACTCCTTTAAATCTGTAGAACTGCGGCACACGCGTCTAGAGGAGAATGGACAAAAGAAGAAAGGGCGAAAAAAAAAGCATCAAGAGATTAAAAGGCGCTATTTTATAGCTTTAATTTTTGCTTCAAGTACCGCACTTCTTATTCCCGAGGGGCTGTGTTTCCTATGGTCGTGGTGAGGTAGCGACGGTGGAACGTCGTGATAGTGGGCTGAGCCCTTGAGCATCGCCCATGATTAGCAGCAAGCAGATTTCACAGGGTCAATACTGAATAAGAAGCTGTCACAAAAATTATCGCAGTTATCATCGGACTCTTTTAACTATCGCATGTTGTTTTAGCGTTTACTTTGCCTTTACTAGCAATTATCGACACATTTCTTGGGTTCTTGACAGCTTCCACACAAATATCTTTTTTATCTACCACTCTGTCGAGCTTTTCGTAGCATGCATGGCGCAGAATATTTGTTGCCACTCATCAGATGAAGTCATTTCTCGCCGTCGTCAGGCTCCGTGTGTTGCATTTTTTAAAGCTCATAATATTTACAAACAAATTTCCCCTCAGCGTCACGTAGTCCAAAGCGACACAGCCTTGGCAACGAAACCGTGCCAACTTTGGAATCAAAGAGTGGTTGCTTGGAAAAATTATAAAAAAAATCACGCAATGTGTGATGATGCATTCTTGCGTGATAAAGAAGGTATTCTGCACCTTGGATTACATACGGGAGGAAAACGCCCAGATTGAGAGAAACGTGCTGCCGTCGAAGGAATGCTTGGTCACCAGAGTGTTTGTTTAATACCCATTCGGTGATCGAGTATTCCTACGGTGTCGTCACTAAACACGTCATAAATACGTTTTGAGGACAGAAGCAACTGTGGCGCTTCCCTCTGGACGCCCGAAGCGCCCTGTGGAAGAAAGAAGAAAAGAGGGAGTGAAAGAAGAGTTGTAGGAACAATGTTCACCACCTGGGATTGTTCAAAGTGCATGTGCATCAAAACACTTCCCATGAGATCTGTTCGCAGACTTCACAGACCCGTCGAGCAAGACTTTGTGGAGGAATACTTCTCGAGGGAATTAACACAGGTGCTAAATTGTGGCGTCTGAGTTGATCTTTCTTTTTCAATTATTTCACGAGCTTCCTTACAGTCTATGCCAAGGAACCTTCACGCATGATGTCCTTAGCCATTTTCGATTACATTTTTCTAGGGTATGAAAATCATGCCTTTTCGAATAAAAAATGCCGGGTATGACTTGCACTTAAAATGTTTAGGTATTTCACCCCACCACGAAATTTTTTTTGGTGATTTGAATTTTCATTCCAGCGAAATAGAAAAAATCAAGCAATGCAAAATCCATGCCTGTTATGATAATTATTAATGAGTATCGATAATGATTGGTCATATACGCACGTGGAAAAATTGATCACTCACTACTAATCAAAGCGAAGAGTCGTAATCCGCACGTGATTGCTGTTGGGATTTAGACCAAAAATATATCCCACAAACAGAAATTACGAAAACGTTAACTTCTGAAGATTCGCGTCTCTAGTGAATAAACGTATTGTGTCAAAATAGCACACTCCATCCGCGTGTTATAAATTGCCCTGGTGAGTTGGCCATGTTTTAAATAATGTACGTCAAGAAGGTAATAGTCAGGGAAGAGCACACTTCCAGTGCTAGGTGGTCCTTGCAGACGCTTGTTCGAGTCAGTCAAGTAAAATCAGCCAAAGCAGAGACGGTAGCTTGGGTGGACGTGCGGCTACGAGGACGAAGCGAGTGGGCCGCGCACCCCAGCAATCGACGTCGGACGCTTACCATTCGGGGCCCCTCGAGGAGCTCAGTTTCTCAAGGCGTCCTTATGGTGGCCAGGGAAGGAATTGCACTTTTTCGTAATGGCCGCCAAAGACAGCAGGCAACGCAGCTGAGCTGGTGCGCTCGTTGGCCTGAAAACATTTTAGCACGATGATTTGCAGCTGTGGTCGAACCCCAGTGCTCTGGCGCTCCCGGACAAAATGCGCCGCCCGCGTGGGTGGTCTCTGTGTCGCAATCTGATTGATGGAGGAGGTGCTTGTGGTAAATGTTTTTCGTCTTTCTGTATACTTGTACGCTTTCGTTTTCTTCTGAAGAGCAGGGAAGGGCCCTGATCAGCTTAAACAAAAATTTGGCGCGCCCATGATAGCATGCGCGTGGGAATGGGCCATCAGGATGCTGTTTGGACACCACCGAACCACACGATCGAATTGGGTGGAGAGGGCGACGGATGGCTTCCAAGACACTTTCGCCTGCTCTGTAGAGAAACACAGAGATGCCCTGTTCCGGCTTGATTCCACTTGTTTCCGACCGTCGAACGAATGGCGAGATTTCCAGTTTTTTAAGCGGGTTGTCTATGAAGACCGAACGTGAACACCTCTCAACGAACTTGCAGAGTTTGAAGAATTTGCCTCCCTTCTTGTCATATCTTTCCATCGCTGAGTCAGTGAACTTACGAGACTGAAGAATAACGAACAAAATTCTTCATAAAAAAAACTCCCCAACCGCTCCCGAACTCCTAGTGGCACTGATCGCAACAGACATCTACGCAATTCCATTAAAACATTTCTCCATATCGCTCCCACTGTTCAACTTGTTTATACTCTACGATGTTCGAGGGTGCAGCCGACAGGCGCGGCTAGCTGCCGCTGAAACTGTCCGCAGGCTCTCCATGTCTGTCATGCCGCACACAAATAATCGGCTCTCGTCGAGAAATTTATTTATTATAGTGGCAGCTTCAGCTGTTTCCATTACAGTAAAACCACCGTTTGGCCGGAGCGGGTCGTTGTCGCTATAGTTAAAATTCGCTCAGGAAACACTTCGACAGCTGGAGTCGTGAAATGTCTTATTTACGAATCAGTGGGCTACAGTTAAGCTCAAAGATGTGCAGACTGAATTGTTTTCTAAGTGCAAGTGTATTTTAATATATGCATTTAACATTAACGTGCCACTAAACTGTCTATAAAAGCTTTACCCAACAGCATTCGACGGTAGTTATCTCAGTTAGACGGCAGATACCCCAGCCTGTGTTGTCTCCATCCCTCCGTCCTGTACTTTACGTGCTTTTATTTTACCGTGTCCCACCTACTGGTCTACAATCACACTATTTCAAATAGTAGTTAGTTCGCCTCGCGGGTGCTGCCGAGAGGTGACCCTGTATTATGCTTCGCGTCTGAAATCATCAGCTTAATACAAAAGAGGCATCAAGTATTCTGCTTTTCCAGAACCGTGAGCTTACTTAATCTCGATCACCATTCCCGAAAAGATCATATGAGAAAAAGAAAAAAAAAGACTGCCTTCGTCACTTATGGTGTCTCGTTGCCATGTTTCTTTGGTTTACTAATATGTCAATGGAAGGAATGAACTGTGAGAATAAATATCTTCTATGCTTAAAAGGAACATTACAGCTAACAGTTGAGCCTAAAGTCATTATTGAGTTAGATGTTTTGAATTTTATTTATCATTTCGCACGTAGCTTAGTGGTTTGGTACACTTTGGCTGCAGACTTCACTACAGCACATCATCTCCATGTCGGCTGCAATACGCGGTGTCGGCTGCACTTTTGTATGCATGTCTTTGAAGGTGGTCGCTGAGGAGCTTTGAAGGAGCTGCCAACATGGGTCTCACATGGGGCGGTTATGTGAGAATCAGCCTGCCAGGATCCTGGCATTCAAGTTATCCAAAATAGGAAGATAAGGCACATTCATACTGCTTGGTTAAACTCGTATTCTGCTCGGCGGCGGCTCAAGGTCAACAGTGGCCCTTCCCGGAACTACGCGACGGTCTGAACTCTAGCGCAGTATTGCTAACACAATAAAAGAGGAGGTGTTATAGCGTTGTGTTGCTGATTGCTTGACTCTTTCGCTCTTTCGATCCAAGAACTAAGTGGAAAGCCTAAACGACCGTACGTTGACGAGAGAGCACACCTTGCGACATTACAGGAGCAACAAATCTTTTGAGCGAACCGGTTCCTCTTGTGATACCGCATATGCGCCTGTTAGTCAAACTTAATTATTTTCTTAGGTACAGCCTTTTTGCAAAACTATGTTCAGTCTGGGCATGGCCAGCGCACGAAAGTATGGAGCGCAGCTGCCGCTTCAATCCTCTAATCGAAAAGCCCAACGCGATTCGAATGTGTTTCAGCGAACCAAAAATGAACCTTCATGCCATCGCCGTCTTCGTCTCGCCGCCCCCACAACGGCACGCGCACGCCTGCGATCGACTCTTAGCCTAACCTTGCGTTTTCAAGTCGAAAGGTTTTCTAGGATCATCGAACGTAATCCCGTGCGCTAGAGTTGTGCGCGAGATTTGTGCACAAGATCTGTGCGCGAGATGCCATATTACACGAGTTTCCGCGACATGTGTTCTTGTCTAGCGTTCTTGCCATCTGCAATCCCACAGTTGAACGAGCGCCAAGAAACGCCACGCCACAGGAGCGATAGTGAACGGTCCAATCTCACGCTTACCGGAGAAAGTCTGACAGATATAATCCGCCTTTACTTTCCTGTAAACCAATTACAATTATACGTGGAAGTGCAACGAACGCTGACAAAAGTAAGAGGCACTGGGATAAGAGGCAAATGATAGGAGAGGATGTGTAGGATTTCGCGATTTTCACATCTAAGCGGCCGTCTCCATTTCTGAAGCTTGTCCAGCAAATGACTCGCGAGTGCTTGGACGTAAACTGAAAGATCATGGAAAAAAGTTTAAAGGGGCGATGACAAAGTCGTTCCATATGCACCTAAAAATATAAATGCCGATATCTAGATAAAGTTTCTTGTAATATAGTTCATTGCTTTCCTGAGTGACTCACTGGCAGCCCTTTCCCACAAACATGTTAGTGGTTTTTGCAAGCAGGAGTTTAGAGTTTTCTAGACCTTTAATTTTCAAGAATTCCTCAAAATTGGCCGCCTTTCTTTGTGATTCAGCATGTACGAGTTGACTGTATGCTTCGCCACACTTATCGAGTAAATGAAGGAGGCTTTTTATCGAGCTATTTAGGTCCGAAAAGAAATGGCACTTTGTAACATAATATTGCATCCGTACGCCATTTGCATTTCTTAGGCCAAATGCCGGTAACTATGCGCCTCCCTTTCGCGTTCTCGATATTAGTAATTTTTTTTTTCGCAAGAATTTCAGTGTATTAAACCGATTCCTCTAGTCTTGAGTGAGTATACGTATAGTGAGGCCTAAAAGAACAAGGAAAAATCCTTTGCCTCTGCCACGTGCGTAAGCGGCCGTCTCATTTAAAGCACCTGAGGGCAACTGTGCGGAAGAAGCAAAGGGAAATTCGAAGGTAACTGCTGACTTTCATTCGTAATAGCAGTGCTCTATAGCCACCGGCAATTCACGCGAACCGCGCCGGCACGGGTGCGTTGCCCCCTATTAAATATAGCTGCGTTAACAAAAAACTCACGTTTTTCTCGCGGCACATCACTCCACCGTTTTTGTTTTAACCGCTCGTTTTTCTACACAAGCCGACTTGGAATTAGAATTATTTGAGTTTCCTCGTGTTTCTTCTATAGAAGAGGTTACAAACGCAGCCACGTTGCTTTGATCCAGACACACAATACCAGAAATGAAAAGGGCTACACTCCTTCGTATCGCGACTGCGGAAATAATCGACGTTTCCGTATAAGAGAAGCGAAGACGTGGCGTGGATACGGTATGATAAATTAAAGGCAACGGCAATTGGTCATGATCATTTAGGTGCTACCCTGCACTGACAAGGAGGTCTCACTTCAGGCAACCGTTCTATTTGCTTGTAGCGGGATGGTTGCTGAAGGCGAAAATCTGAAATTCTTGACACTCCATTTGGTCCGACGACATCCTTTCCAGAGCAGGTGGCCGGAGTTGCTGAAACACAACGAGGCACAGAAGATACATCACCCCGAAGCTTAAGAGCTTAGCATTCATTGCGGCTCACGCAGCCTGCACAAAGAGCACAATATGCAATCAAGCTGGCTAATAATATATTCACTTGCTTTGGCAGGCAATTAAGATAATCGGCAATGAGAAATTTGAATACTGCTCTCCAGAGAGAGAGAGAGAGAGATTTAAATAAGAACTGCGGAATTTGTTTTTCTCAGGCATTTCACTTTTGCGATATGCTGAGGAAAAAATTCGAGATGAATGTATATAGGTTCATTTCACATGACGTCATTGCACCACATGACGTCATCGCACGAGCGCCGTCCGCCATTTTTTTGGTCACGGGCGCGACGCTGCCCGGTCGTTGCATACCAAAGTTGACGTGTGGTGGAGTCACACGACGGAACAAATCGGGAAGCACTATTACGATCTGGCATTGCGTGACTACAGTGAGCTAGAATATTCTAGAATACTGTAGACGTGACACTTAAGTGAGCGATTTCCACCGCTTTGCTTCCGTCGGCAATCAGCGTTTTCGCAGTTTGGATTCATGCACTAACGACACTTTCCGTTTTTATTTGTTTGTAGCGGAAAGCGTTCCAACCACACTCTGGTGCCCAAGCATGTACAGCGTAGCATGTATTCTACTAAAACGCCGGAAGAAAGCGGGCTTTGAGATATTGACTTGTACAGCCGCAAAGCAGGCACGATCGTGCGTCGGACAGTTCTGTATCCCGATCATCTTAGCCTTAGGCTTGTGCGCGCAGCGGTATATCCGGTCAGCGCCTGTTCTAGTATCCACAGTCACAGGGAAAAAGTAGCAAAAGCTAATTAGTAACGTGCAACGGCTTGAAGGTATTCCTCGCTTTCCTCTAGCGCTTTAGCGCGCTCGCAGTTACGCTGCATACACGTGCCGGGAGCACAAGGGCAGCAGTCCGAAAGGTTCTCCTCCGAGGGTTGAAAATAGCATGTTTATGAAGTTGTCATTGAGTAAGCACGATCACTTGCACATACACAACCGCGTTTATGTCACATAGAGCGGGGCAGTCAGCACGGCAATGGTTTAGGAAAACGACGCAGCAGAAGCAACACTGCAAGGCCCACGCCACAGCAGGCGTCTACCCCAAAACGTTAGAAGATGTGCTGCTGTCGGAGTTTTTACACCTGCAGGCCCTATCGCAGCATCCGTAGACAGCGTATTTGACCATTATTGTAGCAAATTACAGAGTTCACAGCACCTTTGATCTTCCTACTACCCGAACAAAACCTCAACAGACGACAACGATGACCAAGGACACGGTGGACCGGAAGTGAAAAGGTTTCATTTTTCCCGTCATCTCCCGCGCGGCAGCCGACAAGGAATACAACCTATATGTACAGGAGGAAATTAGCGTTCACGTTCAGGAAACTATTGATGCCTCAAGTGGCACTACTTTTCGACTCCTTGATGTTTAAACGAGACTGCAATATAAGGAAAGGCAGGAGGTGTTTTCCAGGTGCTGGAGAAACACCTAGCTCTGAAAGTTGAGGTCCACGCACCAGTTACGTGAGGTTGGCACAACACTTTCAGGAGTAACGGGGAAGATGAAGGGGCCATTTTCGTGCAATAGGGATATGGAGTAGTTGTTTGACCTTACGTATACGTTTCAGTCACCCACTGACAGGACAAGTTTCGGCGTAATGCGAAGCACAGAAATTTACGCGATGTCATCGGTGAGGGCTTTAGACGATAAGCCTGACGTGTTATAGGCAGTCTGAGAACACAATAAGAAAGAACGCCCAACCAGAAACGAGGGGACAATGGAAGAAGAGCCCGAATGAGCGTCCCGTTCCGTGCTTACAATGTGCATGAGCTGCATTCTCCCACAGACATACTGGAGGCATGCCCGTGATTGTCGGCACACAACGACGGCAACACAAAAACGGGATTTTGCAGCACAATATTCCGTCCGTACGCCATTTGCATTTCTTAAGCCAAATGCCGGTAACTATGCGCCTCCCTTTCACCTCCTCGATATTAGTCATTTTTATTCTCGCAAGAATTTGTGTATTTAGCCAATTCCTCTCGTCTTGAGTGAGTATACGTATAGTGAGGCTTAAAATAAGAAGGAAAAAGCCTTTGCCTGTGCCACGTGCGTAACAGGCCGATTCGTTTAAAGTACCTAGGGCCGTTGTGCGGAAAAAGCAAAGGGAAATTCGAAGGCAACTGCTGACTTTCATTCGTAATAGCAGTGCTCTATAGCCACCGGAAATGCCCGCGAACCGCGCTGACACGGGCGCCTTGCCCCCTATTAAACATAGCGGCGTTAACAAAAAAACTCACGTTTTCCTCACGGCACACCACTCCACAGTTTTTTATTTAACCGCTTGTTTTTCTACACAAGGCGACTTGGAATTATAATCATTTCACTTTCCTCGTGTTTCTTCTATAGGAGAGGTTACAGACGCTTGCTTTGATCCAGACACACAATACCGGAATTGAAAAAGGCTAGACTCCCTCGTATCGGGACTGCGGAAATAATCGACGTTTTCGCATAAAAGAAGCGGAGACGTGGCGTGCATATCGTATGATAACTTAAAAGCAATGGCAATTGCTCATATTCATTTAGCTGCTACCCTGCACTGACAAGGAGAGCTCACTTCAGGCAACCGTTCTATTTGCTTGTAGCGGCATAGTCGCTGAAAAAAAAATCTGGAATTCTTGACACTCGATTCAGTCCGACGACACACTTTCCAGAGCAGGTGGCCGGAGTTGCTGGAACACAACGAGGCACAGAAGATAGATCAGCAGGAAGCTTAAGAGCTTAGCATTCATTGCGGCTCACGCAGCATGCACACAGAGCTCAATGGGCAATCAAGCTGGCTGTTAACAAAAAAAATGGCAGGCAATTAAGATAATCGGCAATGCGAAATTTAAATACTGCTCTCCAGGGAGAGAGAGAGATTTAAATAAGAACAGCGGATCTTTTTCTCAGGCATTTCAGTTTTGCGATGCTGAGGAAAAAATTTGAGAGAGGAGGAAACTAGCGTTCACGTTCCGGCAACTATTGATGCCTCAAGTGGCACTTCTTTTCGACTCCTTGGTGTTTAAACGTGGCTTTGCGATATAAGAAAAGGCAGGAGGTGCTTTCCAGATGCTTGAGAAACGCCAAGCTCTGAAAGCTGAGGTCCACGCCCCAGTTACGTGAGGTTGGCACAACACGTTCAGGAGTGAGATGGGAAATTAAGGAGCCATTTCTGTGCAATAGTGATTAGTAGTTGCTTGACTTAACGTTTACCTTCCAGTCGCTCACTGACAGGAGACGTGTAGGCTTAAGGCGAAGCGCAGAAATTTACGCGATGTCACAGGTGAGGCCTTTAGGCGATAAGCCTAACGTTTTGATAGGCTAGGGCTCTGTGAGAACACAGTAGGAACGCACAACCAGAAACGCGGGGACAATGGAAGAAGAGGCCGAATGAGCGTCCCGTTCCGTGCTTACAATATACATGAGCTGCAATCTCCCATACACATATTGGAGGCGTGCCCGTGATTGTCGGCACACTAAAACCACTCCCACTCCCGCACTTTTCCTCTGTTCCATGTTCCACCTCACAATGCCAGTTTACCTCCGCCATCACTATTCTGTAGCCGCATAACTCTCGACCATTACTCATTCTCGCACACGTGTGCTGTCATTAGTCTTCTCGCCCATATTCTCCTTCCTTTACTGCAGACACCCTCCTGCTTCTCCTCTTAGCACAATCTTAAGGTTGCATGTTATTCGGCACTCGCCATGACCTCCTGCTTCCTCGGTAGCCACGGGTTTTTCCCATGGTAGCCACGTTTTGGGGCGCATTCCTCCGCTCTAGTCCTATGCCCCATACGACACTAAGCCACCTGTCACCTCAACCTGTCCCCCATGTCCTTTTATGTGACTGGAAGTTCCGTCTCTGCCTTCTGCCCCTTGCTAGCGGTGGCAGCTGGCTCCTGCCACGGCTGGAAGGTTGCGTGTTACGAAGTCGCCTACGACGCCTAATCCTCTAACCATCGCATACAATCTGCGTTCTGGAACTAGAATGCCTGCAAGCTAGCTGAAGGAGCAATTTATTATTGGCGAACTCGATTTTTCTTTGCTGTGCAAGCTTACAGTAAGGACCAATGCGGTTAAAGTGCAACAATCCACGTGACCTGCATGCTTGCACTCGTTCACTGCAATCGTGAAGTCGTCGGATGGCGTTCGTGGTGCAGCATTTTGCTAACGATCTCCAAGTCGCATCACGGACTACATTAAAGGGCTTCTCCAACTCATCAAACCGAGAAGAGATCACTGTGCCTGATGGTAACAAATACCAAAAAGAATGCAGCATCACTAGGTATTGACAGGGGTTGAGGTGAGGAGACCGACATCGACCTGGGGAGCACTCGGCTTGGAGCATGTGTTGAGGCTCGCTATGCTTTTTTGGGGAGGCCTCACGTACGGTTGTTGTTTGTGCGATTAAGTTGGATTTTGACTTTTTGTCTGTTTCCCTTGTACCCAGCTTTATTCTGCAAATCAAGGACTTTCCTTCTACCCATACTGATGGGATTCAGGGGACGTTATAGAGTTTATTGCCCAGGAAAGACGACTCACGGAGCAGGCCGCACAACTGTCAATTTCAAAAATGTTCCTTGGGCCAACCGAAAGGTTTGCATTCCTGACTCAACCACCCATGGGTGTCGGAAGATGAGCGGATCAGTAACAGATCTAATGCAAACATGCAAGGCAACCACAGCTGAAAACTTTAATGGCATGAGATTCTTTTTTAAAAATTTTTGAATACAGTCGATTATTATTTTTTTAAAGAGCGCACATATTATATCTCATTTGTTACGGTAACACTTTCAAGGTGTTTATTGTAAACATGGGACCTTTGCGACTGTTACTCTGTCCTCATCCTGATGTCCAGCTTCTGAGCAAAGTTGATCTAATGAGAGATAGAAAACGATAGTTCTGTCTCTCTCTAACAAACAGCACCTGTACTGAAACAAGTCCTGTGTTATAGTTCCAAGATAAGTTCACAACTCTCAGTCAGAGTTTTCTCGCATACGAAAGTAGCTGGAAATGTGGAGGAAGCCAGCTCACCCATTTCGTTTTAGTGGTTTCGGGAAGGCATTTCGGATGACTGTAAGAAGGCATTTGAATATATTGTCGTGATCTTTACGAATGAGAACGCAGGGCGCGTGGCAGATAACCTCGTCCAGCACTAGCGGCTAAACACCACGGCGGCGATAGGAAATGGAAGAGAGGGACGGCGCTGCTCGGCTGGCCTCACCCCGTGCAATACGAGCAACGTTTGCATCAGCAGCTGAAAATCAGAGCGATGTCTGGCTACCGGCAAATTATAACACAGCTCGATTCGCGAAACACCGTGGCAATGGGTGGTTTCGAAGAAACGTAGCAACTTTATGCGGCTCTTTTTAATAAGAAAGAAATAAAGAAACCAACATAGACTGCAACGAATAGGGCAAAGCTTTGGGTGGTTTTTAAATGACTTAACATCTCTCACCTGGTGCTGTGCAAGCACCCTGCTACATCTAGCAGTCGTCTTTGGAAAGGCACAGCAGCCACCCTTAAAGTAGAAACGTGCTAAATTTTCTTTAGAACACTTCTCCGGGGTGACTGCAAGCGTAGCACCCAAAAGACACCTTCACGGCACGAGGCACAAGATTTTAAAATAGAGAGAACCTCCCAAACCCCTTCCGTATTCATTCTATTCTATCTTCACCCTTTTTTCGTTATCAGTTATTCACTGATTTTGCGTGAAGTGAGGAGCGATATCAGTTGTCGGAAGCATCACGTCGCACTGAATCTTTAGCGCGAATTTTAAATGCAAGAGGTGCTCGTAGTGCACAGGGTGCGGCCAGCAGAAGTAACAGCACCACCTCTCCATTTCATTTCCTATACATTCCCGGTGTGTCTAATTATTACTAAAGGCCTGTACCACCCTGATCTTTTTCCTCAATTCTTGTTGCAGCTGTTCGTGTCATTTGTGATGCTAATAACTCGTACATTTTAACTGCGTGATCAGGACAGATACCATGGGTGGGGTGCTGATTTGTGATAAATCATTTTCACAAGTTATATTAAGTGCCTCCATCAGTGAATACTTGCACGTCATTACACAACATAGCTTATAACGCTTGGTCAGAACATGAGCTGTGATGTATGATGCGTAACCTACTAAAGCTGTCATGCAAACCATCAAGAATACTGGTACCAAATTATAGGCCCATTGGTGTCCTGGAGATACAATTCAAATGATATAGTGGCTGAAGTCCTCCCTACGTTTGTAAGAAAGAAATGTTCGACTGTCCATTGATAATAGGCGGTAGCAGTCGTTTCTTTTATAACAATGTTGCTCCATAGCAATTGAACAACTTCTAGTAAAACAAAATCTTCAGCCCCTCCGTACGTATCGACAAATACCATCATTAATCATTCACTCTTTGTCGAGTATATTGACCGTCACCATCACCAGCAGTCCAACATCGTACTCGACTCAATTAGGTCCTATCCCGCACTTCTCTAACTATCTTGTGCTAGCTGCAACCGAGTCATTCCTGTAAAATTTCTATCTTATGTCCAGCATACATCTGCTGTCTCCTTCCTCACTTGCCTTCGCTAGGAATCTAGTTCGTTACCCTTAATAATAAACCCTTAGTTCGGCTTCACAGTAAATGTTCTGCAAATGCCTCTTTTTTCTTGATGCAAGCCGGAATTTCCTTACCTATGCATTTGTTTCCCAGGCCACTCTGCCATGCTCGTGTCTGCCAACGTGGCATCTAACATATATCGTATGTAGAAGCCGAAGCTAAATCACTTATGCTTTGACAAAAAGAAGCAAAACTGAGGGACTCCCAAGTGCAGAATAGGGTTAGCAAAGCGTTTGCATAGCCCTCTTTGGCCTTCGTATTTCCACGTAGGCTTGACGTTTCACTCATGTCTCTTCGCATCCTTCAGTCTCATTTCGACGTGGGCTTCCCGATTAATCAGGTTCAATTGTTCCTCATTCCTTCTTCATTCAACGCCAGCCTATCACAGCCTGTCCTCAGCTTCCTAGGAAGGTATACACCCGGTGTGAACTACGCGCTTTCTAAGCAGCAACAGCGCACGCATTGAGCCTTCCTCACGTTCTGCTTATATCAGCTTACTTTGAATAGGCAGATACATGTTTAGGCCCACTTAGATACAAGCAAGCGCGACCAACGAATGTAAATCCCTCAGAATATGTCACAAGTAACCTGTTAGGTAGCTGCACACGAGAAGCCCGGTGCGCAAACTTTGGCAGTGGGTGTCGCGGTCCGTGGAGCAGTTTGCCCTGTTTTCCTCAATGCAGTCCAGTTGTTGCATGGTTTGCTGCGATATTGGATCGAGGGCGAGCAGCATGCGTTTACTCTCCTTTGAAAATTGTACATGTCCATTGGTATGAAGGACCTGATTGCAATTGGCTCTGGGCAGAGTTTTAAATGCATAGTCGTGAATTCGCGCATTTTAACCTGGATGAACGAGCACGTTTGTTGTGTCGTCCTTCAGAAAGAATCACCCTGAAATGTGCGAATTTCCGCTCAAAGCTCCGTTTGACATTCAATCACTCGCAGGCCTGCAGAGTATACGGAGGGTGGGAGAGAAGCAGGCGGCAGTTCACACGCCCTGTCGCGGCAGTGTCGACCGACAACGCCTGAGCGCCAAGCTATGACTCTGGCCTTAGTCCTGGCAACCACCGTTTATTGAGAAGGGTTTTGTTAGTGGTTGTAGTTACAGCTGTTATACTGTGCCCCTTCTCCTATGGTTGATTACTTCCAATCTTCTCGGGCAGCAGACGTCATGCAGCCCAACACGATATCCAGGAAAAGAAGAGACGGAACCCTCTCCAGTTTCATTCAACGGCATTCATTCACGTGCAGCGACGTCACGACGTGCGTTTTCGTGTTATGTCCAAATGAAAGCTAGCTGAGATTCAGTCAGCAAGCTTCGGATGAAGAGACTTTCGCCGAAGTGAATAAAATCCCTTTACCCTTGAGGCAGGATTCGGCGTCTCTCGTTTCTAGTCTATAAGCTAAATATAGATCGCAGTTTGTTCGCGTACACTCTAACTCTGTCCGTGGTTTGAAAATGGAGGGGGAAGGGAGGTTCGCTTGTCTGCTAGCCGGAATTCGGAGAGAACGGTTTCAACCGGATACTTTACACGATAGTAACTAAATAAGGGTCGAAAGAGCTAAACATTGTGACAAGCAATCACGTCAAAGAACCTTTACTCTCATGCTCAGCCGAGAAGCATTTCAAATGTTTTCAGAAAGCCTTCAGTGTGATGTCCTTACAGGTACAGAGAGGTGAGTCCTCAAATATTTTGGGCTTTTTACCCCGGTACGCCATTAATTCTGCGAGCTATAAGAATGGGCTCCACAAATGAATTTTTCTTTAATGAACCAAATTCAGAAGCTGGCTTTAGGTCAAATATTTCAGTACGAGGGAGCTGGGCAATTTATCATTGCTTCCAAAAAATGGGTATAGCAAATGCTGACCCTTAACGCTTCGAAATCAGCGCGTGATTTTAGTCACTTTTAGAATGTGAAAGACCCCCTGATGTACATATATTAATGTTCGTGTAGAAGTTTTTTTGTATATTTTTTCACCTTTCTGAGCATTGAAAAGCTTTCCATACTGGCCATGCACATTCAATCAAACGGGCAAAAACATCGATTTTATTCAAAAACTCCGAACGATAAGTAATCAAACGTATCGCCTTATACAGAGGATATCAAACAAAGGAAGAGAAATGAAGAAAAAGGAGACATTAAAACTTGTGCTTGCCTTCGTTCTCAGCCGCATTACATATTCCACGCCCTACTTATTGCTACAGGCCAAAGAAAGAGAAGCGAACGACTCCATTATTCGGCAACCCTTCAAGACAGCACTCGGTCTTCCAATTAGTACGGCTACCGAGAATGTCATCAATGGGAATACATAACACACTAGAAGAAAACAATGAAGCGCACCTCACGGCGCAGTACCAGCTGCTCCCCGCAACATCCACATGAAGACAGATACTGAAAAAGACCGACATACACTACGAGGGCAGACACTCACAGGTAACCTTTGTTCCCCGTTCAATAGACAAAATACCGGAAGTCCCTCCACTACCTAAAAATATGCACTCCGAGTTTCACCTGCAGCGTTGGTTAGCAAGAGCCCAATCATTAGAGAAACACTATTAAAATCTGCCACAAACGACGTACGTCTACGCGGCAGAACACGGGGATAAGAAAGCCCTGGCTCTAGTCGATCACACTTCTCGCTTACGAAATTCAGGAACGATAAACAAAGCACAGACCCCAGAAAAGGTAGAAGAGGCGGCTATTGCTCAGGCGACTGTCGCGACGAACTCCATATTTATTTTTAGCGACTCGAAAACAACGATTCGAAACTGCGCAAAATGTAGAATTCATCAACCAGCAGCTGAAATTTTGAAGGCTTTTGATAACTCAAAAAATGCACGTTCGAGTAAAATTTTGTGGGTCCCCACTCGTGCGGGTTATCCTTGAAGCGAGGCGGCGCACCAGTGAATCCGAGGATTCGTCGTAGAGCGGGATGTGCGCTACCCCGAACTAAGATCGGCTCCCGAGGGACACCCCACGTATAGAGGAATTACAAATTGGAACAAAAACAACAGATTGAAATATCCAGAGCCCCCCCACCCAACACTCAGCAAATTACAACAAGCACATCTCAGAAAACTTGAGACAAATACGTGCTTTAATCCATATAAATTAGCACAATAGTATACAGGCGAATACAGCCCCTCATGTTCTTTTTGCGGTAATCAGAGGGCAGATTTAGAACACAACACGTTTAAATGTGAAAACATGCATCCGCCGAAGGGCCTGCTGATGACCAATTCGGAACAGTGGGAGGCCGCATTGCTTAGCTCTGATCCAGGCCGGCAACACACCATCACGGCCTGGGCCAAGGAGACATCAAGTGACCACCAACCCTGGAGCGCCTTGAAGAGAAGCGTCCTCTCAAGAAGAAAGAACACATCAATTTCTCCTCGATAAAATGTTCTCCGCTTTCTCCTCCCCCTTATGTACGGATCAAAAGGAGTCAAATCTTCTCCTGAAACTGTTTTCTCTGCTTCAGCTATATTTCTCACATTGTTCCCAGCGTGCTTTCATATATTCCTAGGCCAGTTGGATTTTCTAATCCACTGCTAGGATATCAGTAGATCGATGGAAGATCCAAACCCAGGTTACTACTATAACGAAGGTTTGAGTTGCTTTGTGGGGTTTAACGTCCCAAAGCGACTCAGGCATCCATTCACGTGCAGCGACGTCAATGCGTGCGTTTTCGCATTTCGTCCCAATGAAAGCTCAGTGAGATTCCATCAGCAACCTTCGGATGAGGAGCATTTTGCAACATGATGGAAACGAAGAAGCAAAATGTAACTCAAAAATGCGGGCAGCACACGTGCACGTAGGTGGCAAATAAATCGAACCAAGCATAGACGCGAGCGTATCAGCGCGGCAGATGCGTTCGAAGGTCGGGTTTTCATTTTCGCTTCATATACCGCGTGATTATTCACTCTCGAGAAGAACAAAATGATTGGGGATAAGTATGCGTGCAACCTACTGCCATACGAGCGAAATTATTTAGCACCCTTTAAGAACGTTGTGCGCGGTTTGAGGGTTTGAATTTGGGGATGCTCAAGCTTCGATTTAAGAGTAGACACCATAGCGCCTTTAACACCACTTTTCATTCGGCGATTTTATTTGCATATTGCGTAATTTGTTTCAGGGGCAAGGAAGGCGCAATATCTGTCTCACATTCTGAATAACACTGACATTTTTGTAGGCTGGTTTGTAGGAAGAAAAGGAGCAATATCTGTCACAGCTCTGTGTTGACTGTGAACCACGCAGTAGGGGATATGGTTTGAAGTCAAAGGCTGAGATCGTTTGGACAATCTCCTCTAAAACGGACCGTCAAGAACTGCGCGACATGCCCATTCTATAAAGCGCATGGGCAGGCACACCAAGTATAGTATTTTTGGACAACGGCAATCACAAAGCCGACAATCTAGGCAGCCACAATATTTCTCGGGAATCTATCAGTCAATCTGGGGACATGGGGACATCGACTAGGACGCCAGTGACACCTAGAAGCCCTAGACACCTACCAAGATATAACCAAGCACTATAAACTGTATAAAGCTTTATATACTCCTACCTCGCAAAGACCTGTCCGATGAGACCCCTTAAAGCAGATGAGATGTAGCTGACACAGCGAGAGCAAAGAGGTCAGAAGAAAAATTCGAGAAAAGGGGAGAATAAAAAGATTAAAAGGCACTAATTTAGAGCTTCATATTTTTTTTGTTTCCGGGACCGCTATTTTCATTCCCACAGTGCCGCGTTTTCGATGTGGTGGTGACGGTGAACGTCATGTCAGTGGGCTGCGCTCTTGAGCATCGCCTACGATTAACAGGAGGCAGATATCCCCAGTTCCATCCTGAATAGGACGCTGTCCGAAAATATCCCAGTGCCCAACAGGCTCGTTTTACTCAATCAAAGAAAATTACCGTCGCGTCTTGATTTAGCCTTGATTTGGCCTTGAGGAGCAATTATCGACAAATTTGGTGGGTTTTTTAGACAGCATTTGAAGAAATATTTTTTTATAGTTACCGCTCTCCTGAGCTTTTTTGTGGCATGCAGGGTTTAGGACATTTGTTACCACTCATCGGATCCAGCCATTTCTCGCCGTCAGCAGGGCACGTGCGTTGTAGTTTTACAGCAAAAACGTGCCAAATGTTTTGAATGTTTCTCCTCTCAGCGTCACGTAGACTAAAGCGACTCAATCTTGGCAACCAACCTTCGGTAACCTTAGAACAAAACAGTGGTTTGTTGGGATATAAAATCACGCAGTGTGTTATGATGCAGTTTTAGGAGGTTACAAGTGCATTCTTGGGTGATAAAGAAGGTTTTCTGCACCGTGGCTGAGCTGTCGGAGCAAAAACCCACATCGAGAGAAACGTGCCGCCGCCGAAGGAATACTTGTTCAGCAGAATGTTTGTTTAATACCCATTCTGCGATCAAGTATGCCTACTGTGTTGTCACTAAGCACGTCACAAGAAGATTTTGGGATCTGAAGCAGCTGTGACGCTTCTCTTTGGACATACGGAGCGCCCTGTCGAAGACGGAAGAAACACGGGAGTGAAAGAAGATAAAAAAAACCTCTCGGAAGAATTTCCACCTCCTGAGATTGGTCAAAGTGGATGTGCCTCACACAGTACCCAGGAGATCTCCTCTTCGTATACTTCCCAGACCCGTCGAGCCTGACCTTCCGGGGGAATACATCGCGAGGGAAATAACACAGGTGATTTTTTTCTGGAGTCTGAGGCGTTTCTTTTTTTTTTTCAATTGATCTGATGCACTTTCTTCCATTATATGCCAGGCAACCGTCACATATGATGCCCTTGGCCTTTTCCGATGACATTTTACTAGGATATAAAAATTGTGCTTATCCAAAGTGAAATGCTGGGTTCGCCATCGATGGCGGGAAAAAGATCTACCAGTCACTGACATGTGCCCTCACTGTGACACTCCACCTGACGTCTGCGATGTGCATCACTTGTTGTGGACGTGTCCATCAACGACTCACATTAGGCAACGGATAATCATGAAGGTGGGCCTGCGGTGGTATCGCGTTAGTGATTATGAGAAATGGACAATGGAAAATCGCTATACTGCCAACCTTCTCGAGAACATAAGCGCAACTGGACTTCACTCCTTCTTTTAACTTTCTATCTCCTGCATCCCATTCTTCCTTTCTCAACTTATGCCTTGTGGCAAACTCTTCGAAAAAAATGAAATGTTCCCACACTGACTCAAGGAGGTGCTGTTGCTGCATTTATTGATTTCTTCTTGCCTTACTGATGCTCAAGGAGACTCCTTTAAATCTGTAGAACTGCAGCTCACACTGCAAGAGGAAAATGCAGTGGAAAATGGACAAAAGAGGAAAGGGCGGAAAAAAGAAGAATAAAGAGGTTGAAAGGCGCTATTTTATAGCTTCATTTTTTGTTTTAGGGAACGCTCTTCTAATTCCCGAAGGACCGTATTTCCAATGATTGTAGTGTGGTAGCGACGATGAAACGTCGTGATAGTGGGCTGCGCCCTTGACCATCGCCCATGATTAAGAGCAAGCAGATTTAACCGGTTCAATCCTGAATAAAAACAGTCAAAAAATATTGCAGTCACCATCAGACTCTTTTTACTCAATAAAAATAGTTACCATCACATGTAGTTTTAGCATTAGGTTTGCCTCGACTAGCAAATATCGACAAATTCCTTGGGTTCTTGAGAGCTTCCGCAGAAATATGTTTTTTATCTACCGCTCTGTTGAGCTTTTCGTGGCATCCATGGCGCAGGAAATTTGTTGCCACTCATCAGATCAAGTCATTTCTCGCCGTCATCAGGCAGCGTGCGTTGCATGTTTTAAAGCTCATAATATTTAGAAACAAATTTCCCCTCAGCGTCACGTGGTTCAAAGCGACACAGCCTTGGCAACAAAACCTTGCCAACTTTGAATCAAAGAGTGGTTGCTTGGGAGTTTTATAAAAAAATCACGCAATGTCTGATGATGCATTCTTGCGTGATCAAGAAGGTATTCTGCACCTTGGCTGAGATATGGGAGGAAAACACCCACATTGAGAGATACGTGCCGCCGCCTAGGGAATACTTGTTGCGCAGAATGTTCATTTAATACTCATTTTGAGCTTCAAGTATTCCTACGGTGTTGTCACTAAATACGTCACACGTACGTTTTGAGGAGAGAAGCAACTGTGGCTCTTCTCTCAGGACACACGAAACGCCCTGAGGAAGAAGGAAGAAAAGAGAGAGTGAAAGAAGAGCTGCCGGAGCAATGTTCACCACTTGAGATTGTTCAACGTGCATATGCATCACACAGTCCCCAGGAGATCTCCTCTTCAAGACTTCACAGACCCGCCGAGCAAGACCTTGCGGAGCAATACTTCGCGAGGGAAGTAACAAAGATGCTTCATTGTGGCGTCTGAGACGATGTTTTTGTTATTAATTTCACGCACTTTCTTCCATTTTATGCCAGGCAACCTTCAGGCATGATGTCCTTAGCCTTTTTCGATTACATTTTTCTAGAGTATGAAAATCATGTCATTTCGTAAATAAAATGCCGGGTATGACTTGCACTTAAAATGTTTAGGTATTTCACCCCACCATGAAATTTGTTTTGATGATTTGAATTTTCGTTCCTGCGAAATAGAAAAAAACAAACGATGCAAAATTGACACTTATTATGATAATTAATAATGAGTATCGATAATGATGGGTCATATACGCACGTGGAAAAATTGATGACACGCTACTAATCACCGCGAAGTCGTATCCCGCACGTGATGGCTGTTGGGATTTAGACCAACAAATAGAAATAAATAAAACGTTAAATTTTCAAGATTCGCGTCTCCAGTGAATAAACTTATTGTGTCAAACTAGCACACTCCATCCGCGTTTTAAAAATTGCCCTGATTAGTTGGCCATGTTTTAAATAATGTACGTCAAGAAGGTAATAATCAGGGAAGAGCACACTTCCAGCGTTAGGTGGTCCTTGCAGCTGCCTGTTCGAATCAGTCGAGTAAAATCAGCCAAAGCACCGAAGGTAGCTTGCGTGGACGTGCGGCTACGAGGATGAAGCGAGTGGGCCGCGTACCCCAGCAATCGACGTCGGGAGGTTAGCATTCGGGGTCCCTCATGGAGATCGGCTTCACAAGGCGTCCTTATAGTGAGCGCGGAAGGAATTGCACCTCTTCGTAATGGCCGCCAAGGACAGCAGGCAACGCCGTTGAGCTGGTGCGCTCGTTGGCGTAAAAACATTTTAGCACGATTGTTTGCAGCTGTGCTCGAACCTCAGTGCTCTGGCGCTGCCGGACATAAAGGGCCGCCCGTGTGGCTGGTCTCTTTGTCCCAGCTCTGATTGAGGGAGGAGGTGCTTGTGGTAAATGTTTTTTCTCTTTTTGTACAATTGTAAGCTTTCGTTTTCTCCTGCAAAGCAGAGAAGGGTAATGATCAACATGAAAACGTTTTGGAGCACACAACATAGCATGTGTATGTGAATGGGTCGTCTGGATGCTGTTTGAAGACCACCGAACCAGAAAATCGAAATGGGCGAAGAGGGCGACGGATGGCTTCCAAGACTCTGGCGCCTGCTCTGTAGCGAAACACAGAGGCGCCCTGTTCCTGCTAGATTCCACTAGCTTTGGACCGTTCAACGAATGTTGTTGTTGTAGTGTTTATTTATTGTATGTACAAAAGGAAAGAAACGATGTTTGCCAGCCCCGGTATCTGCTATCCTATATCTGAAGCACCTGAACTGGGGCGGCGGAAATAAAGGGATAGCGAGGAGAAGGTAGAGGAAATCAAAGAGGTGAGCGATAGGGAGAAAGAAAAGGGTAGGTAAAAATAAAAGAAATATATACACTATGGTACAGTATACAGTAGTTTGCTTGAGGCCCACCCGCAAATGTCTTAAGTCACTGAGCACCCGGCACATCGGGCGGGCCTCCGCAATAGCTTTGCGTCCAGGCAACTGTTCACAGCGCACGCACTGGCCAACTGTACAAAGCACTGACGGCTGTCGTGGGCGATCGGCCGTTATTGTGGGAAATAGCACACTTGGAGCGTTCAGTCCCAGCGCGCACTATCTGGCGAGGTGAAATAGGCGGGTCATCAAGCCCGCCTGTTCGATGTAATCACACAGGCTCACGTGAGCTCGCTCGCGGACTCGCGCACAGCCCTGCGCCCACAGGAGCACAGCTACGCTGTCTGGGATTACCCCCTGCGCTCTGTAAGCCGCCAGCAACTCACGTCTTGGTTCGGCTAGTGCGGTGCAGCGCAGTAGAAGATGTTCGAGAGTTTCTACCGCGCCACAGCCGTCACACACGTCACTAGTGGCAAGTCCGTGGCGCATCCGTCGTTCCCCAGGCCACACACATCCAATGCGTGCACGGAGGATCATTGCGCGTTTCAGCCGAGTCAGCGAGCGGCCGCTGACTCTGTGAATGCGCTCACCTCTTGCGATGCGTGAGTCGGGGTGCTGCGTCCGGAGGTGATCGTCGATTACCGCACGCACATCCTCCAAAGCGAGTTGCTCGCCGCTAGGAGGGAGTTCATGTGCTGCGGTCGCGAGCTTTTCGACACGTTCGTTGCCCTCTATGCCGCAGTGCCCGATGATCCACTGTGCCCGTATAGCGCAGCCACGCTCCGCCAAGCGCTTGAGACGCGCGCGAATCTGACACATCAGCGGAGTTCCCCGGCCGGTGGTTCGAAGGCGGCTGAGGGCAGCGCGGGAGTCACATAGCACGGCACACCTGGGTCGCGGCGGAGTCAGTTCAAGCAGTAGATCCAGGCCTAGGCGTAGGCCCAGCAGCTCCGCCGTGGTAGAAGAACCCAGGTATGACAGGTGCAGCTGTCAGTGCAGTTGCAGGGCGGGGATGGTAGCCGCCGCTGCTAGCAAGCAACTGTCTCTGGCCACAGAGCCATCGGTGTAAACGAGGAGGTGGTGTTGGAGTTCCTCGTAGATGACGGCTCTGGTCAGCTGCTGCACTGCACAGGGCGATGTGGTGCGTTTCCCCGCGATTCCGACAATCTCTCGCTGAACCTCCGTAGCAGCGGGCCAGGGCGAGAAGAGGTCGTAGGGGGGCGTTGCATTGGTGAGCTGCTCGTACTCGAGCAGCGCCGCTCCCATGCGCGAGTGGCGATGAGGTCGCAACCGATGTAATAGCGGGCCGCCGTCCTTTGCGCGCTGTAGGCGATCGATGTGTCGGAGCGCCCGCCGCATGGCCTGAAGTTGAAAAGGCCACGCACCTGCCTCGGCCAAAGTAGCTGCGCATTGAGAGTTCTGAGGAAGGCCGAGGCAAATGCGGAGCGCCTTGCGATGCTCGACCTCTAGCTTCTTCCAGCATGGTTTGCGCAGTGTGACGAGCGGTAGCGCGTAGAGTCTTGCCCCCAGAGCCGCGGAGTTGTACAGCCTCGAGCAGTGAGCCTGTGTACGGCGGCGGTGGTTCTCTTCATCTGCAGGCAGGCCTTGATCGCCGCGGGTGGGAAGGAAAGGCGCTGGCTATGTCCAACCCTAGGTACCACACCGAACGTCGCCACGGCAAGAGGGTCCCGTCCAGTGTGAGCGGCGGTGGTCGTTTGCGCGAGCTCGGAACACAGGCCATTGCGACGGATTTGTCCGCGCTGAGCGAGAGACCTAGGCCGCTCAAACAGTCGCTCACCGCCGTCAGAGCTGCCTGCAGGCGCGCGCGCACCCGTGCCGTCTCGCCCGGCGGTCCCAGGCACCACAGAGCAATGTCATCTGCGTATATGGAGATGTACACATGATGCCGGCAGCCTGCAGGCAGGCAGCCCGGCACCACCGACATCGCCACATTGAACAGAAAAGGTGACAGGACAGAGCCGTGCGGCACGCCTAGCCCGACCGGGCGAGGCGCCGAGAGAGCACCCCCCACGCGAAGGCGCCTGGAGCGCGCCTGGAAAAAGCTCCGAACGTATTGTAGCAAGCGTCCGCCAACGCCAGCCCTCTCAAGCGTCGCGAGAATGGCAGCGCGGAAGACGTTATCAAACGCGCCCGACACGTCCAGCAGTAGAAGCAACGCAGCCTGCCTCACTGCCTTCGCGTACTCGAGCGCGCTGACAACATCGGAGATGGAATCCGCAGTGCACCGCATTCCGCGAAAGCCCGTCTGCCGCTCATCAAACAAATCCGCCGCCGCAGCCTGCTCGTTAAGGCGATGTAAAGCCATGTGTTCCACGAGCTTACCAGCCGCAGATGTTAGCGCCACTGGACGGTATAACCCGAGCTGGGTTGGTGGGCGTCCTGGCTTGAGGATGGGGCAGACGACTGCCGCGCGCCAGTCCTCCGACAGGGTCCCGCGTTCCCACACTAGGTTGATCTGCTGCAGGAGAACCAGCCGTTGATCTGCGTACAGGTTGCGCAGCATCTGGTAAGTCATCCCATCCGGCCCTGGCGCCGAGCGACGGTGGCAGCGCTGTAGCGCATTGTTGAGCTCCGTCACTGTGAAGAGGGCATCACAATCACAAGGGACACCAGGGGTAGGAGCGCTGGCTCTGTCTTCGGGACTCACAGGTGAAGTTTGGCTGCCTGCGTTCGCGGGGCTTTGCGGCGCAAAGCGGTCCGCAAACCGCTCCGCTAGCTCCTCGTAGCTAAGGCCGCTAGAGATGGCGAGAGCGGCCAGCGGCTGCGGGTTCGCTTGTGGCGTTGTGATGCATGGCAGGATGGTAAAGAGCCACCGCGAGCTACAGTCCTCCTCCATCTTCCTGCAGAGCGATGCCCACTGCCGGCGGTAAAGTTTGTTGGAATGCCGCCGCGCTGCTGCGTCCAGCCGATTGTACACTGTCCAGTCGGTTGGTCGGTCCGTCCGCCATGCTTGTCGCTCAGCTTTGTCACGTTCTTGTCTAAGGTCAAGCAGCTTGTTGTCGGGCGTTGGTTGCCCTGCCCGAACCTCTACGCGGCGAGTGGCTGCGAACGCGCTACGGACGAGACTGGAGAAGAAATCCGCGCCGGACGTAGCTGCGGCTTCTACTTCGCTCCGGAAGCGGTTCCAGTTGACAATGGAGTAAGTGCGCGTGGCGCGAGCTTCCTTGGCAGTGGGCTTAATGAGGATAGAGAAGTGATCAGAGCCCCAAAGTGATGGTGCGCGATTCCAGATCGCCTCGATGCCGCTGGACGCGAACGCAACGTCTATGCAGGAGCCGCGTGTACCGCGTCGCCGGAAGGTGGGCTCGCCGGTGTTCAGAGATGTGAGTCCCAGCTGTGTTGCCATGGCGTGTAGGTCGTCTCCTCGCGCGGTGTTTCGGGCACTTCCCCACGCACAATGATTGGCATTGAAATCTCCGAGGATGATTTGTCGGGAGGCACAACACGAAGAGACTGCACTGAACCACTGGGCATTCCACTGCACAGCTGGGCGCACGTAAACACTAGCCACAGACGTGTCCACACCACGTATGCGGACTGTAACAACAACACACTCCTGCACATCACTCGTCGCCACTTCCGAGTCAACGAGGACATGTTGGACATCGCGCCGCACATAAACCGCGCACCGAGATTTCCCTGGTTTGTGCTGGGGATGCCTGCACGGCACTGCAGCACATGTAACCTCCTCACAGGTTGTCGGGAAGTGGTATCCGACGTAGCCGGGCAGCCGCATTTCAGGGTCCCCCTCTTGTGCACGAACGTACGTTTCCTGCAGCGCTACAACCTCAGGAGACTCGTTAGACACTCGTAAGCGCAGCTCTGAATAGCGCGCGGCAAGAGAACGTACGTTCCACTGCAGGATGGAAGGAATTCGGGGAGATGTCCGGCGACAAGCCATGATGTTGGACATCCTGTAAGGAGGCGCCGGCTGCTTCTAAGCAGACGCGCCTGTCAGGAGAGTCCTCCGGGATATACCGGGCGAGGACGCGAATTGCAGCCATCAGCTGCTCGATCTTTTTGTCTCTCTCGTCCGGAGAGGTGGTGTGGATGTTTCCCGCATCGAAAATGGGTTGTGCGGTGCGAGCTGTGGTCTGGGAGCCCCCGGGGTGCTGCTGGCGTTGCTGCTGGCATGGCCGCTGCTGACGCCCCTGCTGCTGGCGCGGTCACTGCAACTGGCCCTGGTCCTGTCGGGGCTGCTGGGGCGAGCGCTGGTGCGCGCCGCGGGAGGCCATTTGTGCATAGCTTGGAGCACGCTGAGGCTGCTGGCCACCCGAAGGAATAGTTCCCTCACAGACAACCGCATCGAACGGCCCGCCGGGAGAGGGGCACTTATGACGTCGCGAGGATAGTGGCCACGTGCCTCTCTCTCTGCCACGCAGGGCAGACTGGATTCGTGGCAGCATGGCGGCCTCCACAGTTTGAGCACCG
>JAJIZL010051814.1:0-13497 GCA_023969395.1 Amblyomma maculatum
TACATACATACATACATACATACATACATACATACATACATACATACATACATACATACATACATACATACATACATACATACATACATACATACATACATACATACATACGGCAGTTCGGCTCTAGCGCGCGTAGCGAGCGGACGCATGGAACATCGGCTCCGGCGATTTTCGACCCTAGCGGTGGAACAACGCGTCGAATCCCAAAACTATTGGACCTTGAAGAGCCATCAAGTCATCAGGAACGCAGGGAGACCACGCTCAACGCGGTGGACCGAGTTTTCGACTTTTTGGAGCACTTTTGCTCCTATCCGTCCTGGAGCCGTGGCTCAGCCTATCGGCTGAACGCCGGCGTCCCACGGCGGGAAGGCCGCTCCTGGCGAACATAGCAAACGCCAACCAGCAACGCGGCTACGACCCGGAAGGCATGACATAGACAACCTTGCCGCAGACCAGCCGAGAGCAAGCCTGCAGTGAAAATGTGATCCGGGCTTTTGAAAAGCGAGCCCAGAAACTCCAAGCCAGCGCGCAAAGGAAGGCCACGTCAGCACACGGAGGCCACCACGCGCAACCAGACTCAGAACCCGGTGGGCGCGCGACCGGAGGCCCAACGCAAGTCAGAGCTGCATGGAAGCCCAAGTTTCTGTGCAGATTCAGACCAGACGACATGGTGCTAATCATCAAACCACTAACGGCCACAAACTTGAAGAACTTGCAACACGGCGAGGTGGGCCTGGCTCTACGACAGCGAGTCGGGGAGGCCGAAGCAGACAATTTTTACTTCACAGTGTCCCCGGACCAAAACCTGATCATTGGGGGCATGTCGAGCATCCATGCGGCAGACAGACTGGTCGGCGACTTTGCAATCCGAACGCAAGGGCAAGACCTCTATCTGCGTGGACACGTAAAGCAAAGTGAGGACAACGTGGTACACGGAGTCATCACTGGGGCCAATCTGGAGACCACCGAATCCCTGCGAGGGAAGGTGAGAAGCTTTCGCGGAGAGAGCAAAATCCTGGAGATCCGAAAGTTCGGCACTTCGAACAAAGCAAGGGTCACCTTCGAAGGGAAGTACAAGCCCAGAGCTGTGCTGTATAACGCGGAGGTTATACCGGTAGCCACTTACCGTCGCACCATACCAGCGTGTAACCTGTGTGGCACGGTGGGACATAGGGCAGACGCCTGCTCGACACCGAGGCAAGAAAACTGCGGACTCTGCGGAACGCAAGCTCCGTTTTTGGAGGGTGTGCGGGCCCCTGACGAATGCAATCCAAAATGTGCGGTATGTGGCGGCGAACACGCCACGAACTCTAAAGACGGCACTACGAAATTCCGAAGGAACGAGCAGCAACAATACAGTAACAAGAACAGGAAAGAGAAGAAAAACAAGAAAAAGACAAGAAGGAGCGAGAATCTCCCGCCCCTTCGATTAACATGGAGCCAAATTCTAAATAAAATAATCAAGACAGGAACTGGGCCAGCATGGTCAAGAACCGGAAGCAGCCGGTGAGTGGGGTCGCCCCTCCTCCTCCCAATACTACCTCTTCACCTACACCAAATTTGGTAGAAATTGAATTAAGAAAACAGATAGCAGCCCTAAAAGCTCAAATAGAGCTACTAACCAGCAAACTAGAAACTGCACTAGCTAAATCTCAGCCGCCTCAGCAAGAGGTGGCGATGGAAAGCGACGCAGAGCCTAGCATGGAAAACAAACTAGAAGCTATGATGAGGAAGATACAGGAATCCATTCCCTCCATAGCATCACGACAGATAGCGAAAGCGATGACGATTCGCAAGTATGCTAACACAAGGAGACCCACGAATCCCGTAACTCACAAGATGCGTAGGGTGATCAGTGAGGGTGAGAAGCTGCAGCAGCTCCCCCTCCAGAATAACAATCTTCAGGCACAACATGGCGGGACGAACTAAGGAGAGTCCTATAATTTTAACACAGTGGAATAGTCGAGGCTTTAAATCAAAGACTAAGAGAGCGGACCTTAGGATGCACCTTTCCACGTACGAGCATACTCCGGCAGTGGTGGCCGTACAGGAGCCAGGCGGGAACGCGAGTCTCACAAACTACAAAACGTTCCAACTCGACCCCCTAACATGCATCTTCGTGCACAAAAATTTCACAGCAAATCTGATAGATCTGGAATTACAAGCCAGCTTTTCATACGTGATGGTGACTCTCCTGCCCATAAAAAAGGGTGATCCGCCGCTCCACATCCTGAACGTGTACTGCCCACCTAAAGCAAAAAATGTAACCTTTTCCACACTCCTGAGTAGGGCTGTCAGGGAAGCGGGACGAGATCTGTTACTAGTGTTAGGAGATTTCAATGCGCAGAGCCTCTCATGGCGCTACAACCGAGAGGACATACGAGGACGGAAGCTAGCGGAGGCAGCGTCCACATTAGGCCTAACCCTAAACACCGACCCGGCGTACCCCACGCGAATTGGGAACTCGGCGCAGAGGGACACTCGTCCGGACTTAACTTTTTCAAAAAACGCGAGGCGAGTGGAGTGGACGAATACGGAGGAAACAATCGGTAGTGACCACTGTCTGATCAACATAACGATCCGCACTTACCAGACCGACGGGGCAGACTAGGATGCCGGACTGGGCAAAATTTAGAAAAGAAAATAATGTTACTTCTATCCAGGAGCAGGGATACCAAGCCTGGACCAAACAGCTGCTGACCAGTCTCCGTTCGACGGAAACGCGGGTAAAGCTCTCTGAGGCGGTGACGGATGTGGACACCCACCTCCTCCACCTCTGGGAAGCCAGACGCAGCATGATTAAAAGATGGCGCAGGCAGAAACATAACTGCAAGCTAAAAACCCGGATCGCGGCGATAACAAAAGAGGCGGCAGAATACGCGGCGCAACTCGCGGACGCTAACTGGGTAGAGAGGTGCAACGCGGCAGCTAGGCAGATGTCAATAAAAACACATGGCGTCTCTTCCGAGCTCTCATAGATCCAAACCAGACGCGCACCGAGTCGCAGAAACACCTGCAGAGAGCAATACACGCGTTTCAAGGAAATACGGCCCAGTTAGCGCTGAAGCTCCGAGACCAGTACTTGAGCACGACCCAAGACCCAAGGGGAGAAGCTTACAGGTTGTCACGAAAATCGGCGCACATTTTCATCAAGCCGGTACGGCGCGAGGCCCGCGCGGCGTCGCGTGCAAAAGCATGGAGAGAAAAGCATCCTTCCCCGCGCGGGAGAGCGCGTAGCTTTGTACGCGTTGCCGTCACCTTCTTTCCCATTGCCCGGGGAGGACGGTGGTTCATCGGACTGGAATACGCCAGAAAATTCCAGAATCTTCTATGGGACCTAGCCAATGACGACGCGCGGCTCGACGGGAGGAGAAGAGAGAGCTATAACCAGCGAAGCTAAGTGTGTGTGTGCGCACTAGCTTTGACGCGTGCTAACAAACAGACGCGGCGCACCCTATTTAAAGCGACCGCGCCGCTTGATGAGTCAGTCAGTCAGTTCATCAGTGTTTTGCGACGTGCTCGCCTGTATTTCGGCTGGACTCCCGGGGATCACCCGCTGCTGGCAAGCCCACGGACCTGCAAGGGAGCGGCGCTCGTCTCGTATGGAGGCCACATCGTGACTCTTGAGGCGTCGGACTGCAACGGTGCCCGGTGAACAATTTGGTGTCTTTTTATGTAACTCTCTCGTGTTTGATCTGTTGGAAAGCCTCTGTGTTATTGAATCATTCTGTAGTTGCATGCTTAGCGTTTGTATTCTGTGAACCTCTCGTCTGTGCATTTCAAGTGATCTTGTGTGTTCCTTTGTATCGTCTCTTGCTGTGCATAAATTGTGTTTTGTTTGTTACTTCTGACTCCGATCCTTTCTCTGGTTTGAACCGGCGACCGCTGGGCACCAAACGACCATCCCCTTCTGTCACTACAAGATAGTCAATTCCGGCTGAGCTTGCCACGCAGGTCGAGGGCATCTCCTTTGTGACCGGAACAGCTACCCCCACTCACTCAAAGGGTGTCTGGGAGTGTGCGCACCGTTAAGGGCGCATCGTTAATAATACCCCCTAATCATTAACGGGTGACACAGGTAAAGTGGAGACAAAAATGTTGAGCTAGATGAACCTTTCAAACTATACGAGCTTAAGGCAGCCCTAGCGAGAATGAAACGCGAGACCGCGCCAGGAAGGGATGGGATCACGGTAAAACTCCTAGCAAACCTACCAGACCACGCGTACCAATCCCTGCTAGAACACTTCAATTCTATCTGGACGGGCGAAGTTCCTTTTCCCACCGAATGGAAGACGGCACTCATAACTTTCATCCCAAAGGCAGGCAAAACCATAGATACGGACAACCTCAGGCCCATTTCTCTCACGTCGTGCGTAGGCAAATTGATGGAAACAATGGTCAGAGACAGACTTTCCGAGTATCTTGAAAATAAGCGAGTCTTCGCCGACTCGATGTATGGCTTCAGGCCAAATAAATCGGCTCAAGACGTCCTGCTACAGCTTAGCAGAGAAATATTAATTCCAATAGAACATCCGAACGGGGATAAGATAGTGCTGGCCCTAGATCTGAAGGGAGCCTTCGATAATGTGACGCACGAGGCCATCCTGACACACCTTCCGGAGACGGGGTGTGGAAAGAACGCGTTCGAGTATATAAAACGCTTCCTCTCAGACAGACAGGCCTACGTGAGGATCCAGAACGCAGACCACGGTCCCTTTCTATTAGGCACGAGAGGAACACCACAGGGAGCCGTGCTATCCCCGCTTCTTTTCAATATGGCAATGAAAAATCTCCCGGTCCACCTGGAGAAAGTTTCGGGTGTGCAGTACGCGCTGTACGCGGACGACATCTCCATATGGGCCACGCAGGGCTCTCTCGGAGAAATGGAGGCCAGCTTGCAGGAGGCAGCCACCGCTGTAAATGAGTACGCGAAAAAATGCGGCCTTCAGTGCTCACCAAAAAAATCCGAATTCGTCCATATTCGTCCCTTCAAAAAACGCACAGATAAGATAGAATTGCGACTTGCATCAGAACCAATACCCAAGAAAGAGAAAATTAGAGTACTGGGCCTTTTCATTCACCAGCGTAAGCTAGCGACGACCACGCTCGACAAGCTAAAAAAGGTGGGAAACCAGGTGGGCCGAATGGTCCGCAGAGTCTCAAACAAGAAAGGGGGACTGAGAAGCAAATATGCTCTACGGCTGGCCAATGCCTTTGTAACAAGCAGAATCCTGTACTCGACCCCCTATCTCCACCTCAAGAAACACGACGAGAACATCCTCGAGGTGATCACGCGCAAAATAGCGAAGAAGGCCCTCGACCTCCCTATAACCACGTCAAACCTGAGACTACAAGGCCTGGGTATGACGAACTCGTTCGAGGAGCTGAGAGAAGCCCACCTCACGAGTCAATACACGCGACTATCGCAGACACCGTCTACACATACAACACACGACTGTAACCGAGGAAAGAGTAAGGCTTCCCCAGGAGTGGCGATACGCCCTGCACGTAAAACCTCTTCCCACTAATATGTCCAAGGACGACCATGAGGGTAGGCGCATGGCCAGGGCAGAGGCCTTAGCTCATCACTACGAAGGGAAACCCGGAGTGTACTATGTGGATGCGTCCGGCCTGCACCAATGCGGGTGGTACACGGCGGCAGTGATCCACGAGTCCAAAGCGGTAAACGGGCTCACATTTAAAGCCCGAAGCGTAACACAGGCAGAGGAGGTCGCCATGGCATTAGCAGCAACACACTCTGATTCCAAAGCAATCATAACGGACTCGCGAGGGGCGTGTAGGAACTTTCAACAGGGCTGGGTCCCGTACCTGGCCTACCGGCTACTAAAAAACAGCTCGGACCTGGCCTACCGACTACTGCAAAACAGCTCGTAGGTGGAAAGTCCATCCCACCGCTTCATAGTCTGGGCTCCGGCCCATTCTGGGCTAGAAGGAAACGAGGCAGCTGATGCCACCGCCCGCGCGCTTTCTTACCGGGCAACCTCGTCTCCTTCCTCCTCAGAAGAATTCGCACCAACCTACACTTTCAGAGAAATTGCGCAGCTGTACCAAAACAGACACAATATTTACCCCCACCCGTGTAAAGGGTTAACAAGAGCGGAGGAACGCGTGTTTCTTCGCCTCCTTACGAATACCATGATATGCCGGGCGTCACAAACACTTTGACAGTGCCTTCTCCAAGGAGTGCCCGCACTGCGGGGAAATGTCCTCGGACCTTTTCCACATGGTGTGGGCGTGCCCCTCCAACTATGCCTTTGCACCTAACCAAAACACCACCCGGGAGGACTGGGAGGCGACCCTACTCGCCTGCTCCGACCTGAAAGCCCTAAAGGCCTTGGTCAAAAGAGCAATGGCGGCAGCGGAAGCCACTGGGGTCCCGTACTAGGGACTGCACCTAGTGTTTATGAGGGGAAGGGCACTAAGCCTGACCCCAGAGCAACCTTCATGTAACTCCATATTTTATTAAACGTTTTCACCACCACCAACACCCACATACATACACACACCCCATCAGTTCTCGTTCATATGGCTGTTAACTGCAGTGTATTGATCATTAAGATTAACGTTTTCGGGTATCGGTGCTATTACCACGGCTCATGCGTGCTCTTGGTTGTAGGTGGAGTACATATTTGTGTTCTTTCCAATAAAATCTTCACTTGTCTTCTCGCTTGTCTCTTTTGTTCCTCTGTTATTTTTTGTCTAAATATTGTCGCGGACAACAGGGCAAGATGCGAACGACAGGGCTAAGCTGTAGGGGCAGGCACTGTTCCGAACACAGTGCGCACGCCGACTTCAGTGTCCTCTTCTTCCAGGCGCCACCTAAGAACATCAGGAACGCCAGGTGGCATTACTCCCCCTCTTAAAACGAAATCGAAGACGGAGCGGGAGCGACGGGCAATGCAAGCTAAAACAAAGACCAGCACATGGACAGAATAGGTAACGGAGGCGAGGTACGGTACGCGACAACGAAACACGCTCATAGACCGCGTGAAATATGGCTTCATGCGGACAACGTGCACGACCTCGGAGCGTGGTTGCCGACGCGAGGGCTGCACAGTACCCGCTGGAAGAACTTCCTATGTTACTTCCGTGACACGGTGCAGAACTTCGTAAGGTCCGAAGTAACGGGAAATCAGTTTGTCACACAAGCCGGGCCGACGCACCGGGGTCCACACCCAAAATTTCTCTCCAGAATGCTATGTGACGTGTCGATGACGGAGGTTGTAGCGGCGTGCATCCGTACCCTGCTGTTGCTGAAGGTGAAGGCGGTGAAGTTGACGTGCTTCCTCAGCGCGTTGAGCAAACTGCTCGGCGTCTGGCGTGAGTGGATGATCATCTGTGCAGCTCGGAAGCATAGCATCCAACATTGTCTGAACGTCACGTCCGTAGACTAGGCGAAATGATGCAAAACGCGTCGTCTCTTGTGTGGCCGTGTTATAGGCATATGTGATGTAGGGGAGAATTTCATCCCAGGTTTTGTGCTGCGAGTTTATGTACATTGCGATCATGTCGGCGATGGTTTTGTTGAGTCTCTCCGTGAGGCCATTCGTCTGCGGGTGATGTGCAGTGGTTTTTCGGTGGCTGGTATGACTAAGCTCGAACACGTCATGCATGAGCTGCGCCGTAAGAGCGGTGCCTCAATCGGTGACGACTAGGGACCGTGCGCCATGACGCAACCCGATTTGCTGCATAAAGAACTGAGCGATCTTAAATGATGTGCCACGCTGCACTGCCTTGGTTTCCGCATACCGTGTGCGATGTCGGTCGCGACTATAATCCATTTGTTACCCACCGATGACAGCGGAAATGGTACAAGAAGGTCGATGCCGACTTGGTCAAACGGCATCCGAGGTGGAGTAATAGGTTGGAGCAAACCCGCAGGCTCTTGAGAGGCGGCACGTTTCGACATTGACACTCGCGGCAGCCTCTGAGGTAGCGATGGACGGCGCCAGAAAGTTTAGGCCAATAATTGGCTTGACGAACTCCAGCGAGTGTGCGTGCAAAGCCCAATTGGCCGGAGGTGGGCTCATCGTGGTAAGCAAAAAGGATATTTGAGCGAAGGTCGGCCGGCACGACGAGAAGGTACGCTCGGTCAACAGTGCTGGAGGTTTTCTTGAATAAAACGCCATTCCGAAGACAGAATGCAGACAGGTTCCTTTCAAACTGGCGCGGGACGTCAGCAGCGCGACCCTCCAAGTGGTCAATGACAGATCGAAGGTGTGGGTTAGGTCGCTGTCGGGTCATTATGTCTAAGGCATTCACTAGTCCAAGAAAACCTCTGTCGTCATCCGTGACGTTGATTAATCTGACGGGTGCCCGCGAGAGCGCGTCAACATCTTTGTGCTTCTGACCGGATTTGTACACAATGGCGTAATCAAATTCTTGGAGGCTAGGCGAAGGCACATAGTGCTAGGACTCGCTCAACTCACCGTTCTACTGAAGATAATGCCATTATCGGAACTCCCAGTTACAAGGAACTGATGGTAAGTGATGCCTGTTCTGCATATCTTAACTACATGTTTTTATCTCTAGCTATTTTTGTGATAAATCATACAGACGTTTTTTTTAGGGGTTCAAGCGACTATGATTATGGTACGGACAAGTTAACCTTTCAGGAGTGTGAGAAAAACTGAAATGAACCTTGCGAGAAATGTATTTGCACAAACTGCAGATGCATAGTTTGCAAAATGTACACAAGAATCACGATTTGGTCATGTAACGCCGCACTACGCCACCTCCAAGCTCTAAATTTGTGCAGGGTAAATATCATGATTTGCCTCGCAATTTGATTTTATATTCTTCAGAGGTGCCTATGGATCCACTGAGGGGGAAACCTTGTTAACAGCCTGGATGTCGGTAAAGACAACCAGGCTGTGAGAGCAGGCCTTTTATCTCTGCGCTAGTCGAGAAAATGTTTCGTGTCAAATACTTCGTTATCTTCCTGTAATCTCCCGCGCCGCATGTTCGACCATGGCCTCCGAGATCACCTCCTTTACACGCGCGCAAGGATGACCTCGAAGACCATGGTTCGACACACATGAGTCCTGACGTCTTCTTGCAGGATTCCGCGCGAGCCCTTCAGCCTGATGGCTCGGAAGCTGCAGCAACGTGGGCAGATAAAGGCGACAGGTCTTTTCAGTTGCACTGTTGAAAAAAAAAAAAACAACAACAATTAGAACAATCAAAATTGCATCTAATGAAAGAGCACCATGGTTAGTATAACGTGCATAAATATAAAATGATGGCAAATAAAGCTTCTGCAAAAATTGCACAAAAAATAACTTCACAAGGGACCTAGCTAGTGAAATTGGATAGGAAATAATTCCTTTACAAAAACTATGTGACGTTTCAGGAATGTTTTTAGAATAACAGATTGAAAATAACAATCATATAATGTTGCGATTTTCAGCATAGCGATATAAACAGGAAGGGCAATATAACTGAACCTCGAGGAATGCGTTTTACCCCCTCTTTAGTGGTGCCTTTGTACGTCACGCCCTATAATCCGACATTATAACAATTTGGATTAGAGGCGGCTGCCCAGGACAACAACAAGACGCCCTCCAAGAAATCGTCGAGTGTACCTACTGGAGACTCATTTGAGCACCACAGAAATTTGCATTCGGTGTTCTTAAAGGTCCATTGGCCAGGCTATGTCATTTTAAATAATCAAGCCAAAAGCTTCGATCAAGTATCTCGATAGTTTGTTAAAAATACTACAGCGATGCGCGCGTCGGACAACAGCAAAATGTAAATAAAAGCTCTCTCATGCTCGTCTTCGAAAGCCAGTTTCCCTGCTTTTTGCTCTGGTGCCGGTCCTGGAAATTGACGTGGAAACATAGGACTTACCGACGATGGCATCCACTGGTAAATCTCTCTTGACTGATACGTGAACGGTGGGCGAAGACCACTAATTGTGTGAGCCGCTCGCTGCGCGCTTCTCTCGCCCGTTTCGTTGTCGCGCACGAGGTATGTGTCTTTCTGGGGCCGTTCTGTGTGCTGCGCCGCTTATAAAGCCTTCCTACAGACACCACGCCTCCCGCTAAACGCGGAGGAGGAATAAAATGGAATGTGGCTTGCGGAAGCGAGAAATGAAGTGCAGCGCACCTCACGGAGTTAAAGTACACTTCAGGGGGACCCTGCCACAACCCATAGGTGACCTTGTTTTCAATTTTTGTTCATTTTTGGCCAAAATTTAGTTTTTTGAGGCTAAACCGGCGACCCGCTACAAAGGGTGGGCCACTATAGCCATCACTATAACCATCATCAGGCATAGCGGAGGTTATAGACAGTTAGGCAGGAGAGATAAAATCTTCGAGGGAACGGGAGGAGAGAAAAACGATAGAATCGGTTGATTCCGGTGACTTTAACTGCGGTACTAATCACTCCCTTCTAAAAATGTTCGTTGCTTTGCGTTCCAGGGGCGAAGCCGCATAGTCACAGGAGAAGAAAATATTTTCGACCGGATGGTGAACCGTGGCCCTTTAAAGGCCGAGCTCGAGGACTGTTGTGCCCGGGCAAACCGCCCGGATTCCGCTCAACCGAACGTCAAGCTTCTCCGGCTGACATCCCTTCGCAATCCTCGATGCTGCTCCGCAAGACAGCGGCGCATTGCAAAATGGCATCGGAGAGAAACTTGTTGAAACGTCCGCAAAATTCCGGACGACATGACGCCGGTCTCCTAGCAGCGGGTCGCCTTTGCGCCGCGGAAGATTGGAAGCGAGTGATCAGCGGGCTCGCTGATTGGACCTCTCAGACCGCCGTGACGTCCTGCCTACGGATTGGACAATTTGAGTGCGAACGGCTTTCCAGGCTATATAGGCGAGAACACTGTCCCCGGAGACTGATATCTTCAGAAGCGTTCGTCGAGTGCAATGCCGCTCGCAAGGGGGGACGCGTCATAGTCTCCCGGGCCGTCGCTAAGCGACTACAGTTGTGTCCAGCTTGTAGTCCTCGGTTCCCGTGCCGAGTTGCTGTAAATAATGCCCTGTACAGATGCGAACAGAAGTAAACGGAGCGCCCAGCCCAAGAAAAAGCTGAGGGTCAGCGCCGCCTAGACGAGCCAGTTGAAAGCAGAAAATCGTCACGCGCATATAGACCGCGAGACATTCCGCAACCGTTGGTCATCACCGAGGAAATGGCACAGTACCTAGCGAATTTCGAGCGTACCTGCTCAAGGAAGCGCTTTCAGCGAGAAAGTTGGGCACAAAGGATGGTAGCTGCTTTCTCCCCTGAAGCTTGGAAAGAAGTTAGATGGCAACTTGGAAAACTATGATGAGCTGAAAGAATTATTACTAAATAGACATCGGCTGTCACCGAAGGAGCTTGGAGACAGGTACCGGTGCGAGGAAAACTGTCGTTCTCGGATTTGGCGTATCAACTGAAAGCCGCTATAACAGAATGGCTAGACGATGACGAAGTTTCGGTGGAAATTGAACTTGCAGCGGAAACAGAGGCAGAAGAGAAACACAGCTTGGGCAAGCGGCCGAGCAACGCGAAAACTCGGCAGCCGACTGAGCCTCGAAGAGGAACGTCTCAAGTTACCTTGATCGAGCTACCGGCAGCTGGAACGGTTGGCGCCGGCTCAATCGGCGAGAATTCCGCAGTGACACCTGATGGCGAGGTGAACTGCACGCCGACCCACATAGCTGCAAACAATCCCGTTGCTTTCAATGAAAGTGGGGAAGTGACAGCAACTGAACCGCCTCTCGAGTCGAAAGCAAAAACTTGTATAAAGCGTGACGGAGATGAAATCTCCCTGTCGAGGAAGACTGTGTTGTGCCCGGACAAGCCACCCGGATTCCGCTCAACCGAACGTTAAGCTTCTCCTGCTAACATCCCCTTCGCAAGACTAGATGCTGCTTTGCAAGACAGCGGCGCATTGCAAGGAGGCTTTGGCAAGCAAACTATTGAAACGCCCTCAAAATTCCAGACTTCGTGACGCCAGCCCCTAAGCAGTGAGTCATCTTCGCGCCGTGGCAGCTTTGAAGCGAGCAATCAGCGCGCTCGCTGATTGGACCTCTTTGGCCGCCATCACGTGCTGCCTCCGGATTGGACAATTTGAGTTCTAACGGCTTTCCAGGCTATGTAGGTGAGCACACTGCATCTGGAGACTGAGATATTCAAGAGCGTTCGTCGACCGCAGTGCCGCTGGCAAGGAAAGGACGCGTCGTAGTCTCCCCGGCCACCGCTGTGCGACTAGAGTTTTATCCAGCTTATAGGCCTCGGCCCCCGTGCCGATTTTGCTGTACATATGCCCTGAATATAATGTATAAAGGCGTCTTGTGTTCATTTTTTCGGCGCTGACTTGGTTTCATTGCTACCGTCAAGGAAGCAGCTCTTCGCGAAACGGGTGACATTAGCTAAGCTACGGGCCATACTCCCTTCGGCACAACAGCCCCCCAAATATAGAATTCCTGATCCGAAAATTATTCTTGGGGGAACCCGCATTCCTCAAGCCGACTATCTCCGCCCTCTTAGCCTAAACAACTCGAAAGATAGCTCAGGGTCCGCAACGCTCTCGAAACATCAGGCTACTGTTGATCAAGCAGCACACCTGGTACGCCAAATGGCAAGCAGAAGACACGGTGTGAAAGAACAAGTTACCGCACGCATCATCTGGGTTCTCGTCATTAGCCGCATGACATACGAAACAATGTATTTGGACCTAAAGAAAGCAGCACTTGAAAAACTCAACATTCATTCGCAAAGCCATCAAAATCGCCATTGGTATATCTGAACACTCATCTATGCAATGCCTCCTTCACCTTGGCCTTCGCCAAGAAAAACGTAAATCAAATTGAAAGGGTGCAAAAGAAAGGACTAACATTTATCTACAACGCTTACAATAGAGATATCTCTGTCACGGACCTCAGAATACGAGCTGGCCTCCCAACGCTAGAAATGCGCCGTAAACTAGACCGCCTACAAATGATGTACAATATTATTAGCAAACATATCAGAATCAATTTTAACACTTACATGCAATTTAATGAATACAGTAAAATGAGGGGAAATCACAGTAAGACAATTGTAATGCTGCAAGTTAAAACCAATGCTTATCGCTTTTCTTTCTTTCCCAGAACTATTGCTGAGTGGAACGCCTTACCTTACGAAGTTGGTGATGCGTCATCCGTTGAATCTTTTGTAAAGGCCGTGACGCCTTATCTGTGATAGCAAATATTTCCTTGTAACAATGCTTCATTTTTTCCTCGCCGTCTGAGTGCCTTTCGAACTTTGGATTTCCTTTCTGTGCATTTTGTATTTCGACCGTGTGCTCCGTTTTCCTGCCGTTAAATTGCAACTCGGCATGGTTTCAAGAACATTGTAACCACTCCTGCTTTGACTGCCAAGAGGCAGTTGGCAGTATTTCATAAATAAATAAACAAATAAATAAATAAATAAATAAATAAATAAATAAATAAATAAATAAATAAATAAATAAATAAATAAATAAATACATAAATAAATAAATAA